>JAMPIV010005967.1:0-24071 GCA_024509875.1 Oreohelix idahoensis
GGTGGGTGGTTTTGTTTGGTTGCGTACCCCGGGAGGCATCCGTTTGCTGTGCATCATAGGTTTAACTCTTACTACATCAACGACGCAATCAGTCTACTGTGTTGTCACTAATGTGGACAACAAGAAGTAATTTCACGGGAAATAACCTTGTAATACAATAGTTATAAAGAAAGAAGAATCTCCTATTCTCATCCAGAATGATTTGTGATGTCACTGAATTCCAGAGAGATTTATCTGTCTCTACCACGTTTTTTTTTAGAAGGTCAGGTACGCCACAATTTAAATGTCAGCTCGGAAATTCCACTTTAAGAGGGATGTCAGGATCCACGCCAATGGTATAAGTTTAAAAATAAAACCTAACTGGTATAGCCAAGTATGTTTGGAATGAAGATGTTAATGTGTGAAGGTGGCAGGGATGGTACATTGTTGAATTTGGGGAGTCTCCAGCGTGAACTAATTTCGGAATTTGTCTTTTTTAACGGTTCGGGTTACACGCTGAGCACATCGCAGACGTAGGTATGCGGATAATTCTCAGTTTCGTATCGACAGTCGATAAACATTTATCTCTCCCTAACTGTCTGTCCCCCTTGTTGTGCGGTCAGCTCGGTTGCGTCCATTTTCTAATTTGTTTTGTTGTTGGTATATCATCATTCTTCAGCTCCTCAATGAGCATAGACTTCAACAAACTTAAGCCAGGTCTTCCTGTCACGTCGTAGCAGGAACTGTCTAGTCATGCTGTCAACATGTTTTCTCAATGTGTGTCCTGTTCGTCGTCAGCGTCATCTTCCCGTCTGGTGTTCTACTAGCACTTGTTTGGTTCTTGGACATCAGTTCCACAATTAGTGATCTTGTCATACACTTCAGTTCTCTGTTCTAAAAAGCACATTTATAAAAGTCTGTGGCACTTTGGTTTGTTGGTTTTGTTGTTTTCATGTTTCACATCCATACTATTTTTTTTAAGTATTTTATTAGAAAAGGCATGTGCATCTGCACATAGAACGGTCGGCTGCAACGCGGTCTCCTACAAGTAAGAATACGCAATGTTTTAAATCAGTTCATTCATCAGTTGTCCGTTATCTTTTGCTTGTTAAATAGATGGTATCGTGTGTATTATATTACTATTTGTTCATTTCTTTCTGAGGCTGGTAATATGCATCATTTTTTGGTGACATTGTCGTTGTTGTTTGTTCAACTAGAGGCTTCTGGAGTACTTCTCGCTATGTTGTATCCGAATACCCAAGTTCAAGGACTCCTTGGTTATTATCTTCACTATAACTCTAGGCTTTTCCTGTGGCTTTTTCTGCCTTTCCGAAAACGTTGTTGAATTGAAGTCATGAGCTCCAGGTTTCTGCAGCTTGGCTGGTGCAAGAAAAGGATAAATCACATATAGTCCCCAAATTAGGAGGAAGAAGCGTTGTGGCATACTGCGCATTCCACGCCATCCAAGGGCCTATCCAAATAGGCAGAGCTAAATATTGTGCTCTGGTTCTTGGGGCTCCAACATGGAATTGCTCACATGCTACATTGTGGCAACGACCTTTGGCGGAAACGTGTGGAACGGGACGAGGAAAACAGAGAAGATAGCTGTTGCTGTGATTGTGACCCTATTTCGTTCAGTTCTGCATGTATTTCCATTGATTTACGTTGTTCCCTAGTTTTGTAATCCCTTTTCAACTTTTAAATACATCTCTCTCTCTCTCTCTTCTCTCTACTCTCTCTCTCTCTCTCTCTCTCTCTCTCCTCTCTCTCTCTCTCTCTCTCTCTCTCTCTCTCTCTCTCTCTCTCTGTCTTTTGACCACCCGTTTTGTCTATTTCAATCCCTGTTAATTCGACAATTCGTCGTCTATTGTGTTTTTCTCTCACTGAAAATTCGACATTTCCTTCTAACATGTTTCTCTCTGAAAATTGGAACTACTGTCCACATGTTTAATTCTCTGACATTTCAACCAACTCTGTTCTAATATGTTTGTCTCTCTGGATATTATTATTTACCCATTTTTCTGATATTTCTCTCTAAAATTTGGCATCGTTTGCCTAATATAATTTTCTTATATCTGAAATTTGACAACTATCAGTTCTGATATGCTTCTGACTATGAGATATCCACACATGGTCTAATAGGGCTTGTCTTCTCTGAAATATTTGACCACTTATGTTTGATGAATTTTCTCTGACCAAAATTTGACAGTTTGTGTTATAATTTGTTTCTGTCTCTTGAAATTTTACCATTATTGTCTAATATGTTTCTTTTCTGTGAAATTCGACAGTTCATTTTCATAATTTTCTCTCTGCCAAACTTCACCAATACCACTTTAGTCCAATTTGTTTTCATATCTCACTGAAAATTCCATAACTTCAGTTTAAATATTTCTCTCTCTAATTTTGACACTTCTGTCGAAATCGGTTCTATTCCCTGAAATTAGACAATAACCTTCTGTCGAAATGGTTCTATCCTGAAATTAGACACTTCTGTCCGAAATGGTTCCTATCCCCGAAAATTAGACACTTCTGTCCAGTATGTTTCTGTCTCCGTGAAAGGTCAACATTTCAGTCGAGTATTTCACCCCTAAATTTGCACATGTGTCCGACAAATTAAGCTAATACGCTTCTTTCTTATAAACTTTTAACACTTTTTTCATACTATAAACTCAACGATATATCACCTCTCTCCTCTCTCGAAAATCCTTTAGATGTTAATATAAAAAACTTCTCTCTCAGCCTTCTGTCACTCCGCCAAAAATAGCGTTCTCCGTCTAAATCTTTGCTATACCTTTTGGTATTTTTTTTTAGTTTGAGTGTTTTTAGGTTCCACTAACTTCCGTCAACGTCTTGGGGAGTTGATGTTTTGCTTCTACAGCCGGCGTGTTTAGCACTGGCAGATTGAGCCCGCGTTGTATTAGGATTTCTGTGAATATTTGTTTCTACCAATCTGCCTCGTTGGTCTTTCCCGTGCCTTGAAAGCTTAGATCGTCCACTGTTGTGGGGACTTGCTACCATTGGTTATATGTCTGTGGGTGGGCCGTGCTCATTGTATAGGTCTGTTGTGTGGGCCGTGCTCATTGATAGGGTCTCATTGATAGGCCAGTGGATGGACCTGCTCATTGAATAGAGCTTGTGGGTGGGCACGTTACTCATTGGATAGGCTGTGGTTGAGCCGTGGCTACATTTGATAGGTCTGTTTTATGTCGTGCTCATTGATAGGGCTTTAGTGGTGGGGGCAAAACTCATAAGATCAGGGCTGTGTGTGGTGCACGTGCATCAACAACAAAACATGCGTGGGTTGGGCCGTTGCTCATTGATCAGTGGGCTGTTGGGTGGGCCGTGCAAACATTTTGACAGGGCAGTGGGGAGGGCCAAATGGTCACCACAACACAACATAGAGGGGGTGGTCAACATGGTCCAGTTGAAAGGGGCTGTGGGTGGGCCAAACTTCCATTGATCAGGCTGTGGTGGGCCGTTCAACATCTGACATGGTTCTGCGAGGTGGGTACCCAACATCGCTCAAGGAACAACAAAGACTTTTGGACGATGGGCCGAGCTCATTGATCAGGCTGTTTCAACTTACAACTATTTACATCTTCCAACATATCACCAACAACAAACAACATTTCCAACACATAATCACCAACCACAACAACAACCACTATTCCCAACCATATCACCCAACCCCAACCATTTTCCAACATATATCAACAACAAACCACAACATATTCAAACAATATCCAAACATCAATCACATTCAAACCCCAACAACACCACAATCCAAACAACAAATCCACCAACCCACAACAAACACTCATTGTCCAAACATATCACCAACAACCACACCACATTTCCAAATAAAACATATCCACCACAACAAACAAACAACAAGATATATCCAACTGTAAATAAAAAAAAAAAGTCAATTCACTACTACATAAAAAAAAACATTTTGAGCAATCTTGTAGATTGGGATTTATATCTTTACATATCTTCACTGGATCACTACGTTTGAAGGTACACATGAAAAAAACTGTAAATGTAAAACAAGAAATAACAACGAAAAAGACAGGCAAGTTTTTGTTCCTTAAAGACGCTACAAAATTTACTTTCAAGGAGTTCATCATGTGGTAAAAAAAGATGTGAGAAAGGCAAACTCTAGTAAAGGAATGTAGGCTTTGTAATTCTGTTTTGGAACTTAAAAAGAAAAAAAAAACAATTCTACACGCACAATATTAAAAAATGGTTGTCTTTTTTTTTCGTTAAAAAAACATTGACAATTTGTATTTTTGTTGATTGTTTTCATAAAAACCCGTACTAGCATCAATTCGTAAGGTTACGTCATAACTTTTAATTTTTCAGAAATTATGTTTCGCAGGTAGGCGTTATCCCGAGACCTCAATTAAACCAATCGTTCAAGTGTATTTTCTGACTTATTAACTTGGTAATAAATAGGATGAGAATACCGCAGAAGTGATCTTGTCGTATGTAATTCGGCTTGTAAATTCGCCCTAGGTACTAATCCAGTGTTACTTGATGAAAATCGAGCCTAAATGACCCCTGCCAAGAAGACGATTTTGTGGTGCCTAGTTGGCAGGGAGGGGACATAGTTGATTCGTATCGTAACTTGGCGGTGGTGCCATTTCGGGAAGGTCCTGGGTTCATTCTCCGGTATGTGTGTCACTAGTCTGTTGTTTTTCTGGTTATCTACGTATCCCTATTCAATTCTAATTTCTCACCGAGTGCTTTCAAACATACCTTTCTGATTGTTTAATATTTATTTATTTACTGTTCTCTGTTTTCCCTTGACGTTATCTCTTCCTATGACCCAACTAACATAATTACGATGTATGGTCACGTCGCGTCACGGTCTCACTCAAAATAGTAACTCGCCGCCAGAAAAAAAAAAGTGCGCAATGAACGGTTCATGGAACTTGCGCTGCTGGGTCGCCCTATATAAAACAAAAACTTGGTTATATATAACTGAGGTGCCATTGTATAAAACTTCTCTGAGTGTTAATCTTGTGTTTCGCACTGATGACCAGTCAGTGAAGCCATCCGATTATTTTGCGGGGAATAGCCCTAGTTTGGGCCGTGAGGAAAGAGTGTGATTCGCTTCCGTATAGCTAGGCGGGTGTTTGCTCGATTACGGAAGGTACTGGTTCGATTTCTCCTGGTATGCCCATGTCACGTCTGTTGTTTTTATGTTGTCTTAGTATAGTTCTACTTCTCTTTATTTCTTACGTGTGCCCGAAAACATACCTTTATATGTTTGTTCTAATAGTAATTTACTGTTTAAAGGCTCGGGTTTTCTTCCTTTCTGTGTATTAATGTTTATACCATACCCAGTAAAACTGACCCTTGTTATATACTATGTCCTTATGTCTTCTATCGTTTACTGGGATAAAGTATCAAGGTCTTTGTCTTGTTGGGACGGACAAATACGCTGCAGAATAGAGGAACCAACAGAAGTGATTCCCGTCATTCAATAGGCTTTGAATAGATAGAGGTGCCGTTGTAAAACTACTTCCGTGTTATCTTGTTGTTGTAGCAATGATGAACTGTCTATATAACAAAGCATCACTTTTTTGGGGATGGCCTAGCTGGCCGTGAACGGTAGTGGGATTTGCTTGTATAGCTAGGCGGTGTTGTCGTAGGAAGGTCCGGGGTTTCGAACCCTGGGGAAAGCCACTTCAGTCTGTTGTTTTTTCTGGTTGTCTTAAAGTGTTCTACTTCTTTATTTCTTACGAGTTGCCTGAACAGACATACCTTTAAAGTTTGTCTAATATTAATATGTTTCGGTTGTTTATTTGTTTTTTATTTTTAATTCTTACCACGAAATTAGTAGTCGCCTCGACCAAAGAACAAAGTGCGTAAAAGATTGGTATAGCATGAGCCCTCACACCGATGATTACAAATTTAGTACTGACAACTTTGAAAGTTCTCTTTATGTTGAAGTAGCCCACTTATTATCAGGGGTAACTAAACACTCTTTGAAAAAAAAACAATTCACGCACTTTCACACGAAATGTTGTCATCAAAGAAACTTTTAAATTGAGTCTCACAATATAACATAATTCTCGCCGTGTGTACGTTGGTCACAGCTGAAGAATGCCAACGTGTTGAAAAATTGTATTGTTTCCAATATATATACTCACCCGAAAAGTCTAGTTATCTGAGATCAACCAAAAAGAAAAGCGTTCAAATGACGGTGTTCATGAACAGTTTGAGAGGATTACACTGTTTAATGGAAAGAAAGAAACCAAAAACACTCTAAGATTGTACTTCTATCTGCTCATCCGGGAACGGAAACAGCCACAAATATAATTAAAAACCCGTCCAAGTTTAGAACGGCGTTATTGATAGTTACATAATAAATTTGCTCATTCTGATTCTCTAGATGGAGGTCATAATTTTCTCTTAACGTCACTGACTAATGACCGGTCAAACTGTAGGTGTTCTATGTCTTCTTGCTTGCTTTTCTCTTGTGTTGCATGTTGTCAGTTCTAATGATTTCATTTGCTTAATTACGACACTATTATCTTTCCTGAATAATCGATATGATATGAATGATCTAAACTAACTTTAAAAACATTCAATTAGGTTGAATGAAAATGCCATTTATTCTAAATTGTCACATTTTTACGAACTTTACATAATTTTCGTGAATTATTAATATACACCTTTCCCCGAGAAACAGTATAAAGTGGCAGAGTTCATCGATTTTAAATTAATTATTTTTTTTAAATACGTTTCTTATAGACGTCAGTATATTTGGTTTTTTTTTCGTACCGTGAACCACAAGTTATGACAACGATTCAATAGGGTTGTGATACAATGGATTCCGTCTCATTGTAACATCCCTGGGAAAAAAGAGGCTGACATATTGGGAAAGGAAGGTGGACAGCTAAGTCAGCCCGACACAAGCATAACTTTCGAAGAAGCGTAAAGTTATATTATAACCAGATACAGAAACAAATGGGATGCAGAGCGTCCAGGACACACGCAACATGATGCATGTTACCAGCTTAGCAGAAGAGAGCACGTGATAGTTTTCAGACTCCGCGCGGGTCACAACAGACTGGGATTATCATCTATTCAACAAGCTAAAGATAGGAACTACCAATCAGTATAACTGTGGCACTGATAAAATGACTGCTGAACATCTGCTTCAAAGATGCCCAACATATGAGGAACAGAGAAAGCATATATGGCCGTCACCAGTACCATTCGTGGAAAAGCTCTATGGGGAAGCAAATAGCCTGAAGCTGACTACTGCTTTCTTTGAAAACATTCAAGTAGACGTCTGAGAGTGTATGAAGAAGAAGAAGAAATGTCTATATCTTTCTTTCATTTCTTAATAATATTCAAGTCACACATTAGTTCATACAGTTCATAAATATTATATAGACGCAGTTGGAGTCACGCGATTCAAACACTCAGTTTGGTACATATCCTATTCCGCAAAAGTGCGTATTCACACAAGGGCTCTCGCACATTCCCCCACAGAGAAAGAAAAAACATAAACACAAGCAACAGTGCTCACTTTTAAGCTGGTAACAACATAAATAATTACTCAAATATACATCATCATTATCATCATCACCATTTCCCTTTTTCGTTCCCTATGGAGCATGTAGGCTGTCACGGATTGCCTCCCCTGCTTTGCAGTAGTGGTCTAACAATGGCTAAAACTCAAGAGTATCTAAATGGGTCGTCAAAGGTGTTTACCTTCGCACAAGATTACTCTTGGCAGAGATGTAGATAGAAGTGTAATGGCGCTTCTATCCGAAGTGAGTTTTCACAAGATAATTCAGAAGTAAAGAACCATGCGGCATAGCGCTGAGCAATGGTTAACTTATATCTGTCCGTCGTCTTTTGTGAAGGATTTAAGCAATTGTTTTTAGCCCGTTCAAGCCCCCAGCTGAGTTAATTCAGCGAATTCCTCTTATAATGGTATTGCTCTGTTTAGAGATAAATATATGTCTTGGTATTTATATATATTAAATATTCTGGCTCATACGTTTGCTTTCATACATATTAAAAAAAACTGAAGCGACTATGATTGTTCAGTTTTAAAACAACATGTAACAATTTTAATAATGAATTATTCCTTAACAGTTAAAATAAATTTGGAAAGATTGGTGAAATTTTGCTGTAAATACAAGTTTTCGCCACTGAGCCGTAGGTGAGGGTTTATTAAAACGTCCGTTGCTTTCGCCTTTTGTACAAGAAAACTTAACTCTTGGTGAGTCCTGTCGCCGTGGTTTTCGTCACTTCTTGGTGATGAGTGTACTTCTCTCACACGAGTGGCGTAGTAACTTCAGTACTTTGAACCGCTTGATAACTTGTAACCACGTACTTTTAGAAAAAAATAGAAAGACAAATGGCTATGCTAAGTACACTGAGTTGGAAGCTTAACAGGCGCATCCTCTCGCTGTGCACCCACCAATGTTAATCTCTCAGAAGAATTAAACTCTTGAGTATACACAGTGTAACTCAGGAAAGATGAATAGAATTCATCAATATTCCTCTGGGTATTAACTGGGAAAATGTGTCTGGACAGCGCGAATAATGATTTGTGCCTGAACTAACATTAACAAACTACATATATCTCGCAAAATGATATGATACACTTGAGGCACATGCGATGTAACCATCACTCATCACGTTCACAACTTACCTCAAGATTTTGGGTTATACACAATCTCCTCGCACAGGTTTCGGGTGGACACGAGCAATTTCGGTGCATATGCTCTCGAATCAATTTCGGCTGAGAAATTTTTAATCCCTTCTTATGACGGGTGTTCTGCGATACACTTGGCCTGGGAAACTAGTAATTCCTCTTCGACGGGTGTTCTGCGATACACTTGTGTGGGAAACTGTAATAATTCCTCTTTGACGTGTGATCCAATTCCTTTAGGTGTCCAGACTATGTATTTAAAGTCCTGGCCTCTTGAGTTTTACAGTCTCTGTATTTATAAAGGTGAGCTTACTTTTTAAGGTTTTAAGTTTCCCAAATACTTCTATCTGTGACTTATAAATATGGAATTATAGGTCCGATCCTTCTCTTTCTGGCTATTTGGGAGTTGCTCGTTTGAAGTTGCGAAGCTGTCAGTTCTGAGTTCGCTAGATTATATCTCGCATTTCTCAGTTCAATCACAGATTGTGTTTCCGCCTAATTTTCCAATGGAATTCATTGTTTATTCCGGTATCTCAAATCAAACCAAGCAAATCTCTCTAGCACTGGGTTGGGGTGTTTTAATTCAAAATATCCCCCACGTGGTTTAAAATATTACATTTAATATTCCACGCGTGACCTCTGTCTAATAAGTCGTAATACTTCCGATGGCATCTTCATACAAACAAATCTGTGACTCATCCCTCGATAATACCTTCCGCCCAGACGGGTTATCTGTAATCTTGATACAGACAGGGGCCAGCGGAAGCGAATTACGTATTTATCACCTATGTTTTCGTCTGTCCACCAGACAAGGTCGCCGACAGACAACGTGGCTTTCTTTAAGTCTATCGTGCACTCCCGTCTTGTGCAAACACAGTGATGGTCGCTATCCACCTGGGTTCAAATGTTGGACCGTCACGTTCAAAAGGGTCAGCCGGCTAATGTCATAACGTATAATCAGCTGGCCAGTCTAATTGCCTGGTGAAACGTGAACCCAGTCTGGGATGGTAAACAAGATAAAGACAGTCCTATAGCCGATACTTCCGTATGGGAGTGGAGTGTTAGAGACTTCACCCTACGTGATTCAGCAAAGAGAGTAAAATAATGATTGAAAGGGCAAAAAATTTCTAAATAATAAGTGATCGGAGAGAAAGATGAAGAAGAAAAGGGATACTGCCGGAGTGGCTGAAGGTGTGAGAGAGCCACAACAAGAACACGTACAGACTTTTGTCACAAAGGCACAACTGTAGTTGTTCCCCTTGTAGGAAGCCTGCACCATAACACTCATGTGTTATTGTATCAGTGGTTTCTGTAACAATCTGTTTTACATGTTGAGATTGCCAGCCTCACGAGCTACCTCGTTGTAGTCCCTTCTTACGATATACTTGATGAAGCAGTAGCCTTTTTTTTTGTCTCCTACAGCCCCCCCCCCCACACTCCCCACCCAGAACTAAACGGGACACTCGGATGTACATATCTAATATATTTCCTAGCTATTAAGAAAGACTTTATATTTCTGTATCCGTCGCGTCTCTATTCTCTCTTTGTGCGTGTATGAGTGTGAGAGTACATGCGTGTGTGTGAGTGCGAGATTGTTTTGTGAGTTTCCTTCTCTCCTGCATCAAAACAAGATAATAAAAAAATGTCAACTTTTCTTCCGCAACCCTCATTCTTTCCCCCACCCCCACCGAACAAATCCATTCCGACCGTCATTCACCCCACAGCCCAGTCAAATAGGAACCATAGCCAAGATCACGGCCAAAACACCTGTCGCTTCCCCCCAGTAGACTTTCAGGTCAAGGGCTATACTTGCAAAGACTGTAACCAACCTGAACAAAGGACACTTTTGAGACTGTCACCATTGACTGTTGTCCTTATTTTGATGGATGTCGAAGATTCACTAGTGGTTCTTTGGTTGGTTCTTTTATTTGCTGCATCCTGAGCTTTGCAAGCTGAAACTTAGTGATAAAAAGTTCTCTTTAATTCAGTAACATTATAGAGTGGCAATTCCCTTTGTATGTCTATCACTTGCAAGGGAAGTTTACTAAGATTCATTTTACATTGACCACCGGTATAATTTACAAACTCTAAAGAATAATTTTTGTCAGCACACAACTTGTTTCAGAGTGATTCATCTTGTCCATCTTGTTTCCATATCTTCACAGCACTGTTTATTAAGTAGTTACCAGACCTGAAGATCTTTATAGCGACTATAATATAGCCGACTAAAGTTGAACCTGGTACGCTCCTCGACAAACCGAGGCAAATTTTTTTTTTTTTTTTTTAAATCTTCACCATGTCGTTCGATTTCCTATATTGGTGACTGATCAGATCAACAACCATCTTTAAATCGAAGGTCGGCTTCAAAGGATCTCCAACATCTTCTATCTCTTGTCTTGATGGTGCACTCCACTCTTTCCATTTCTTGATGTTGTCTTCCCTCTTTTAGCGCCGTCTTCCTCTTGCAAGTCTGCCTTCAACTTTTCCTTCCATCATGGTTTTCAGCACGGTACTAATGCCTTTTGATACAACAAAAAAATATTTAATCAATCTACCTTTTATCGTATTCATTAGTTCTCTTTCCATTCCTAGCTTTTTAAGGACTACTTTATTTTTCTTTCTTCTCTTTCCATGAGGGGTGCCCCATTCTTCCATACGCCACAGTTTTAAGGGTCTCAATTCAGGTTTTCTAACTAACAGTCCACTGTCCATGTTTCCACGCCATACAGTAATGAAGGGTATATGTAGAACAAAAAGGTTCACACAGTGATACTACAACTGTCCACTTTGCAGGAGGTATGTTGTGAACGACGACTTATGTGACGTTGCTAATGTGTGTAAAACAAATCACTACATAAAACACATGAGACAGTGAAGCAGAGTCCTGGATTTGATTCACTAGTCTTTAGAAGCAATAGGGTGGTTGTATGCTGCTCCGCCAGGAGCTGAAAACGTGAAGAAAGATTTATTAATGCAGTAAATTATAAATCTATGTCTAACACAAGGTCTATTTATATTTCAGTGGACCAACCGTAATTTATTACAAATCTAAAGAAAATTTTCATTCAACGTGTTTCTTTCATCTTTCTCGTTTCCATGTGACGCTTCACAGAGTTATTGATGCAGACCTGCAGATCCTATATTGCCCTAGACAAATGTCCGACTAAGTTATAACTATTACGATGCTCAAGATCGAAACAAATTTTTTTTTATTGTAAATCTTCACCATAATCCGTATTTGATTTTCCTATATTGTGACGTAACAGATCAACAAGTCCAACAAAACGAAGGTCGGCTTCAAATGGATCTCCAATGATCTTCCTATCTCTGACTTGATGGTGCACGTCCACGCTTTCCATTCTTTGATGTTGTCTTCCCCTCGGCCGGCTTCCAAAAACATATACCTGCCTTCAAAATTCCTTCCATCATGGTTTTCAGCACGGTAACATAATGCCTTATGAATACATTCAAAAATAAAACTGTCTACCTTGACTCATGATTCAGGATTCTCTTTCACAATTCCTGCACTTCTATTTTCTTTCTTTTCATCCCAATAGGGGTGCCCCATTCATTCCATTACGCCTACCAGTTTTAAGGTTTACTCAGATTCAGGTACCTTCCCACTGACATCCCAAAACTGTTCCATGTTTTCCACGGCCCTACAGTAATGAAGGGTCAAGGTAGAACAAAAATCAACCAGTAAGAGAAAGTACTGCCAACAGTCCAGTAGCAGTGATGCACCGCGTTGAACGTACCTTATTCGATGCTAATAGTGAGCGCCAAGATCACTCACTACAAGACCCCAGGAGAAAGGGTCGAGTGGCCACTGTCTTTCTCCAGGTGCAAAGGTGGACGTTATGTAGCTCGCCAGAAACGAAAGTAAGTCATGTATGCCCAAGCTCATGTAAATCTCCATCAAGACCACAAGGTCAATCATATTTGGACATCTTTTTTTTTTTTTTTTTTTCCTATTTTTTTTTAGCCACTGCCCACTTTCCATCATGCGCGAGGAGCACCCCGTTCCAATCTAGTCACAATTCCGGTTGTGAGCATATCGTCCGCAGCAAGTCGAAATATGAAAATGATTAGTATTAGCGTAAGTCATTTGAGTTTTCGCCAAAATAACCCGTAGAAAATGCACTAGGTTGAACGCGCTCGTCGCAAAAAACGAGGCAACACTTCATTTTGTTAAACTCTGATATCATTAATGAATTACAAAGCCAACGGTGTTTAACACAACCGAGTGACAGATTTGAGAAATTACATCATAAAGTTATGTCAACCACAGGCTGTCAGGAGATGCCTCATTTCTCCTGTTAGTGTAATGCCATCTTAAACAATTACAGGCACGATGATCTAGCAGACATCATGCTGTCAACAGCCTCCTGTCCTCAAAAGTTTCGCATCTCACAAATACCTGGAGAAAGGTAAGTGCCCGATCCGGGGCATGCAGAACGAGATGACCCTCGGGTCAACATGCCCAAACTGAAAAGTTAAAAAACTTCACGGGCCTGTCACTTAACCTGGCTTAGCGCGTGCAACGAATTATCACCCCCATCTGTTGAATAGCTCCGAAGTAAAGGAGCTCGGAGCTTACCAGACCGCCCCGCGAGGTCCCAAGCGCCTTAAAAAAAAAAAATTCACAGATGGCACACTTCGATCTGCAATCCAACCTGAGAGAGCAGGTGTTATTCAAATAGTCCCCAATCTTGTTTATTAAAAAAACAGGTGACCGGGAGAAGGTAACTTTCATCCGTGTTTAGTTATTCCTTTGCAACATGGGAAATCTTTTTCATACTCAGAGGTAGTCCGTTCTATTTGTTGGCTGAGAACGATATGCTGAGAACAACACAAACAACAAGCAGAATTCGTATAAACTTCTCTACATGGCCCACGTGTGTAGGCTACGCGTCAATTTTTTCCGTTAGGCGTGCCTACGGATTACATTCTACCAGTTCAGCTTGTGCCCTTAAACAGGTCATTCCTGCAACTGAACATTTCCTTGCAGTTGGCGTGCTATGACAGTTCACAATACCGGTGTTTAACGATGATGAGGTGACCAGCCCATTGCACTGACTCATAATCAACCGTAGACGATATGCCTGAGGTGGCAGGGTGGGCAAATATTCTATCCTTCATCTCATAAACCCACGGGGGCTAGCGCGAGGCAGGCCTTATTACATTCTTACAGTCTTCAGGAGTTATAAACTGTACTCCTTTTTACGCGTTCTTAGGCCCAAACAAACAACCCAGAACCGGATGGTATAAACCCATACCATCCAAACGCCCTAATAACCGTGTAACAATTTTACTAATCCTACATACCTACCTTACAGAACATCATTGATGTAAAACAGTCTTCGCAAATTTTAACCGTTCAATGGGGGCGAGACCAATACATCCTTACAATTCCACAAGGTGTTTTAACAGTCTCCTTTTTTTCCCGATCTTGGGCGTGCCTAATATACATTCTTGCAGTTCAGTTTTTTAACTGCTCCGTCCCATTTCCGTACTTGGGCGTGCCTATTACATTCTTTACAGTTCATGGTGTTAAAAACTATCTCCTTTTTTTTCCTTCTTGGGCGTGCCCTATTACATTCTTGTCAGTTCAGAGAGTTTAACTGTTCCTTTTTCCGTTCTTGGGCGTACCTATTACAATCTTACATTTCAGGTGTTTAACAACTGTCTCCTTTTCCGTTCTTGGGCGTGCCTATTACATTCTTGCAGTTCAGGTGTTTAACTGTCTCCTTTTTGTCCGTTCTTGGGCGTGCCTATCTTCCGCCTCTGGCTTTCTTTTTTTTTTTTTACGATTCACAAACATCGGTCAACACCCTTTTTGTTTATTTGTGTACTTTCATATTGAGTGTGAGATTCGAAGACAAATTAGGGCTGGTGCCTCTAGTGGGACAGTGACGGGGTTCCGGTTTTTAAACAAAGTACTATCCTGCTGAACGTTCGATTGCCAGAATGGTTAGAGCGCTGGTCTCTTGCAAAAGAGATGCCGGGTTCGATTAGCGGAACCGACTCGCCCCAGTCTACCAAGCTGTAAATAGGTACCTGACTTTTATCATGCGCTAGGGAAGGAAAAGGCAGCAAGAAAAGAGACTGGTCATCTCACCTCTCGATGCTGGATCTAGTATAGTGAAGTCTCTAACACTTCACTCCCTATGGCAGTATCTGCTATGGGACTACCTTGACCTTTATCATCCTGCTCCAGTCTACTCGTCTGTAAATGAGTACCCGAGTCTTGCTCTTGAGTTACGCTAGGCAAAGGCTGCGAGGGAGGGAACTGGTCTCATTAAGCTGGACCTTTTACAGGTGCATCAATATACAGGGTGTCCATAAAAGATTGTACCCTTTTTATAAAATTTCTTCTCGGCCCCATGACGTGGTACGAGGATGTTTTCTATCACAAAAGAAAGATAATTTCTGCAAGTTTTTAAGCATACCTTACAAAGACTCAAAAAGAATGTACCTATTTCTGTTTTTGTTTTCACCTACTTGACCAGTGTGCTGAGAGACATGTAACAATTACCGGTTGCAACTCAACTACGAAAGTTTCACTTGAAATACCCACTGCGCGCATGCGCACTTATTTGAGTAGCAAGCAGCCATCACTGGAGATTGTCTCTGTACAAAATTCCTGCCCCATTCACATGCTCTTGCTGCAGTAGTTTATGTAGCAATGTGGTTTACGTGATGAGGTTGCCAACGTTATGCACAAAATCATATTTGTCGCCATGTACGACATGCCTGAGGTAGTAATAGTTCTATTCTATCTTTGTCTCATCAGAGACCCTCAGGACATTCAGATGACCATAAGTAGCACATCCGAACATCAAACTTTGTGTCTAAGGACATAATCAAACTCTAGAATCAGTTTCCGATATTGGCACTGTTCAAAAAGTTCATTTAGTGTTTCTTAGCTTTTGTCTGGTTTTCGTTGCCTCACAGGTGATTTTCGTGCGTTACTCATACCACAGAGCGATGCATGGAGGCATATCTGGAGTCATCTTTATATGAACACCAGCTAAGCTCAGTGTTACAGTATACAAATGCGGAAGTGAACCTCTGTCTGTGAGGCTAATTACACCCTTATTGACCCTCGAAATCATCCACACTCTTCCAGTGATTCCTCCTGTGGTGAAACATGTTGAGAAGCCAGCATTGCACACTAAGCTTGGAGGAGTCACTTGAGTCCCTGACGTAACTCTGGCTTTTACCTGGTGGCTGCGTCCAGGAGGATCTGACTATTGACTCATGGTGGGCAGGGGGAGCTGAGTAGTGGCTCTGTGTAGGACGTGACAATTCCTTGGGAGAGCCCAGAACCAGAGCGCAGTATTTTAGCTCTGCATAGTTGGAGAGACCCCTTGGATGGCGAGGAATGCCCGTTATGCCACTGCCAGCTTGGGATCAGATGTGACGATCCTTTAAATGGAAGCCAAGCTGGAGAAACTGTAGCTCATGACTTCAACTCAACATTTTTTCGAATGGCAGAAAATCCACAGGAAAAGCCTAGATCTACAATGTAGATAATACCAAGAACTTTTCAACTTAGTACTGGCTGCAAAATTGAACGAGAAGCTCAGCAGCCCTAGTTAAACAACAACTGCTGATGGGTTTTTACTTAAACAGTCATGTAAGTTTTGTGTATCCGTAAAACCCAAGGTTATGGAGTTGGCCAACAAATGTGCGACTCCGAGTCTTGAAATGTTAGAGGTCCGACTGCGGCTACGACTATAGTTTGTTGGCATAATATTCGAGTCGGAGTTCGGACATGTTTTTACCGACTCCGAGTCTTGAAATGTTAGAGGTCCGACTCCGGCTACGACAATAGTTTGTTGGCATAATATTCGAGTCTGAGTCCGGACATATTTTTACCGACTCCGAGTCTTGAAATGTTAGAGGTCCGACTCCGGCTACGACTATAGTTGTTGGCATAATATTCGAGTCTGAGTCCGGACATATTTTTACCGACTCCGAGTCTTGAAATGTTAGAGGTCCGACTCCGGCTACGACTATAGTTTGTTGGCATAAAATTCGAGTCGGAGTCCGGACATATTTTTACCGACTCCGACTTCACTAAAAAGAATCAACTCCACGACTCCGACTCCACAGCCCTGGTTAAAAACTCAAGCAGGTAGCGTTTTCTCTTAAACCTTTATTGAGGGAGGATAGCATCTATGTTAAGTGTATGCTCCGTCCTGAAGAACATGTACGCCAATTCGTGTACATAACACTATTCATGTATTAATTCATGTACATAACACCTGTCATGTATTAATTCATGTACACTTAAGAATTCATGAAGCATTCATGTACACTTTTGCTTTAGGTAGTGAGTAGGGCATTGACACTTCGATGCCTTTGTGTGAACAAATGTTTGTCTGTGTGTTTATGTCTGTGAGTGCACGCGAATATGAGGTCGCCCCTACCTCTTCACAGTTAGGATGCTACCCTGAACTCTTCCGTGGGGTCACGATGGTCACGGGCCTAAATTTGGGGTGAGCTTTGATTGTTTTGTTGACAGTCACGCTACAACCACCTGTTGGGGTTGTTGAATAGAAGGACCGGCATGGAAGTTGTGTGGAGGGAGCAAGGAGGTGTTTGTTATTGTTGTTGTTGTTGGGTGCTGTATGTAGTAGCTGCTGATTTTTTTTTTTGGAGTAGTAATTGTTGATGGTGTAGTGAACATTTCTTGTGTGTTATTGTTCTTTTGTACGTATATGGTAAATGTTATCATTTGAAGTAACTGTTAATGTTGTCATCCAGGCTTAGACCACTTGTCTGTTGTTGTAGTTATCCTTGCTCATGTATCAGTACTTGTATCACTAGGTTGTGTTGTATCTTTTGTTGAGTTGATGCTACGTTTGTGAATTTGGTAATGTTTGATCTGTTGCTGATGTTATGTTTGTATATTTGGTATTGTTTGGTCTTTTGCAATCAATTTCGTTGCGTTGCAAGAGTAAATTCCAAATACCGTGTGATTTATCAGCTATTTGCTTTCCAGTTTTTTGTATATGATTTTTACTCACGATTCAAAGTATTGGCCAAAATTATTTTCTTTTAACGTTTTGTGTAGGAAGGGAATGGAAACTCTATCAAACGCTTTTTCCTGGTCTTTGGACAGTATTGCTGCAGAAGCATTTTTGTCGTGCGTATATTGAATGCTTTCTCTTATGGAATGTAAGCGTTTGTTTATATTTCTATTTTTAACACCACATTGTTATCTTCGTTGATATGTTTGTGCGTAAAGGATTGTAATTTTAATATTAGAGTTTTGGTGAGTATTTTATAATCGGTATTAAAGAGAAATAGGTCTGTCATTTTGCATATATTTTTATCGGTGATTGCTTTGTGAATTAAGGTCATGTAAAACTGGGTTAAACTAGAGGGGAGTTCTTCTCTTTCGAAAGTTTCCTTGAGCGTTTTTAATAAGAGTGGTTCACGCAGGTGAAACATTTTGGATAAAACTCAACTGAGAGACCATCTGGACCATGAATGTATTGTGTTTGCAATATATCTAAAGCGGACTGTAGGTGGTTTAAAATGAGGTGCTCGTCCAATATGTATATCTCTTGGTCACTCAGCCGTGAGGTGCAATCCAGGGGAAATTCTTCTACTGTTGGGTGTATTGAATCATTCGTGTATAAGTGAGAGTAGAAATCGTGAAAGGCTTTAATTATTTCTTGAAATGTTATTAGCTCTTTTTCTGTTTTATCCACGATCTTATGTATTTGTTTGCTCCATTGTATGTGTTGTATGACATTATTAGGATCCACTGGCTTTGAAAAAATATTTCCATCAAATATAGTCCATGTACTGGGAACCGAACTCAGTACCTTTAGAACGAATTAGAGGCGGACGCCATACCTCTTAGCCAGTTCTGACTTCAGAAGCTTCGAATCTTCAGGAACTGGTGTGGATCTACTGTCCTGGTCATGCAAAGGTACGCGGTAATGAGAGGGATCTCAGACTAGCCTCAAGAGCACTCATAGTGAGGGTATTGGATATGGATAAGAGAGAGATACTGAGGACAAATAATGACCACCTGTTAGAGAACGACACTCCAATAGGTGAATCAGCAAGGCTAAGATTAATGGACTTTGGCATCAAACGTAAGGCTTGCAGGAATGGAAATATAAGAGGATGCATCCATTGTCTATACAACCAACACACAATACAAACAGTTAGCATTCATATCCTGCAACACATGCTGAAGAAGACTGAGCACCTGAGTTTTCCTGGAGTGCAATGTCGTCTATTTTGTTCAACAATAATAATCCTGTTGTTTTATTGTTTCCTGACACTAATAATAACATTATTTCTCTGTTCTTTGTCGATTCTTGCAAATCTCCCTTCTGGCAACTTGACCAAATTTCCTTTCTTGCTGATGTTTGTTTTCTTTTTTCTGACTTAACTGGTTGAATAATAAATGATCTCTATAAAGGTGTTGATATCTACTTTTATGAGCTCTGCTGGAGTGGCATCTGGGCCAGCATCTTGTCCATCTCTTAGAAGCTCTTTAGCTCTCTATATTTCTTTATTATTTGATCTTTAAAAATGAACTACTAACTCCCTTTCTGCCGACTGGATGTGTGGGCCATTTTTGTGGCGCTGGACTATTTAGAAGTTCCTCATAATGCTCCTTTCATCTCTTCTTTTGCTATTTTAACATATTAAGCAATTTTCCGTTCTCGTACTTGATGAGACCATGTGCTTGCTTGTATATCTGTGCTAAATTATCTGCACTGCTGAACAAGTCCTTCATATCTCCTTTGGTTGCAGCTTCCTCTGCCTATTTTGCCAACTCGTTAATATGTTTCCACTTGTCTCTTCTGACGCTCTTCAATCTTCTTTGTGTATGCTTCTATGTATTGGTTCTGTTCACACTTGCCTCCTTGTTTCGCTTTACATTTTTTTTTATCTTATTGATGATGTTTGTTGTTATCAATGCTTTGATTAAAAACTATTTGACTATGAGAAAGAAATAAAAAATATATGGAACCAGACAAATGAAGACGTTCTAGCAAATACAAATCTTTGTACAAGCAAACAATAGAGGTTACAAGTAAAACAACACAGCCATCTACTGAAGATTTTAAATCAAAAGTAGGAGCAGAAAAAAGCCAGCTTCGCTTAAGTATGAAAACAAAACAAAAGACCCATCAGCACTTTGTGGGAAGCACACAAAAAAACACCTAATGAAAGTACACATTAGATGCGTGAAACAAGCCCTAAATTATATTACTTCAGCACGAGCAACTGTAGCCAAATAATGTCATTTTAAAGGAAGTAAAGTGGACTCCCCATGGGTCGTTTATGACAAATAAAGAATTTTCCTACTGCTTCCTCAGGCAAGTCGTACAAGACGAGAAATGCAGTTAGCGACCCATAGCTAGACTGCTTACGTCAGGGTCAGCGAACCAGAGCTGACCAAGACCCTACTACACCTCCAAGTGGTGGTCCTGGAAACAGGCTGCATCACTGCAGTCTGACTGAGTGAGTAGGGATCGAAGAGGGAAGGCTAACCCGGTCCCAAAAAATGCCGTGCTGAAGTCGGATGTGTCAGTCGAAAGGCGCAAATATCGCAGCTTCGCTGTAAACAAACACAACGCACCCAACGTCCTTTTCAGGACGAACGAGGAAGAAGAAGAAGAAAAAGACTAATAGAAGGATTTGCATGAGGCTGGCAACCCCATCATGTATAACATACTGCTACAAAAACCACAACTGCTTGGTGTAGACTTCCAGCACAGGGACCTTCTGCAGTGGGGGCTCCATAAAGAGTGAAAAGGAAACTAATGATGATGATGCTGTCAAATTGACACGCCTGGAGAAAGTTCCAGAGTTAATAAGAAAGCCGTAATCCTAATTCATCGTAAGCAAAGAAGTATGACCCTTGATAGCTGATGTAGGTCCTAAAGACATTCTGCCATTTTTAAAATTTTTACATAAAACTAGCTTAAATGGAGACTGACGAAGCATTTTCTAATTTTTTCTAAATGTTTATTATTTCCTTCTCCTCCTATCTCCCTTAAGTTTTGTATGAAACAAGACGTCAAGATATAAGGACCGTTAACTGTCACTATTTGTTCATTCAAGCGCAAAGTCACATTAACTTTCGAATAACGTGAGATCCGATTTGTTAGACACGATGATTTCTTAGAAGGGTGGGAGAAGGTGGAGGGTTGCAACGCGGGGTCCACCCCCTATTTTTCCCCCCCCACCCTCACCAGGCTAGGCCATCCCTCCACCCCCCCCCCATTGACGCCACCGCATGGGGGGGGGGGGGGCGGGGGGAAGTATGACATAATTAGACAGGACACTGGTTCTGAAAAATAATTAATCCATAAATTATACTCCCACAACTTGGAATCGACGAGCAGGTACCTACTAGCCCCCCCCCCCCCCCCCCAACCACCCTCTCCTCCCCCCCCCCCCCGCTCCCCCCCCCCCCCCACCCCCATTAAAATAAATAAGGCCCCCCCCCCCCAACACCCCCACCACCCCCCCCCCCCCCCCCCCCCCCCGTTTCATAACCGAGTGGTGTTAGGGGCGAGTTAAACTGTTTCAGAAATAGGTTCGAGCGCAAAAAGCTATGAGCTAAACGATAAAAGACATGGTTTGGTCGATAACTCATTAAGACTACAGGAACGGAATCCAGGTAACTTACTTGACTAAGATGTAAAATCAGCATCAAAATCGCCCTGAAGCCATTGACTCTCCAGATCAATGAGCCCAAGAAAATGGATCAAAACGTAGAATTACTGATCACTGGTCACTCGACATACAGCAGAACTTATATTGAAATGTTATCAACCCCCCCACTCAGCTAAAAACGATTTAGAGATTTGGCTGAATCTCGACTCTCAATATCGTGTGTGGTGAATCCCCCCCTCCCCCCCCCCCCCCCCCACCCCCCCCCCCCCACCCCCTCCTCCCCCCCCCCCCCCCACCCCCCCCCCCACCCCCCCTTTCCCCCCCCCCCTCCCCCCCCCCCCCCCGCTTCACCCCCCCCCCCATTAACTGGAGGCGTTAAGATACGCTGCCATTATTTGAACGTGAGAACCAACCAACTTGATATTGACTCACATCAAGAATTGAGAAACCCTTTGGTGTAACAACCACTTTGTAGCAAAATGTATAAAAAATAGTTCGTGTGGATCGCAGATTTCCTGTTCGGAAATGAAACTGTGGTTTCCTCGAGTAACACTGTCTGGTGTTCATTTACCTTGTCATCAATCCCTAAGGAAAACAATGTGACGCAGTACAGAATATTAGACCAATTTTTCTCATGTCCATTAACTGGTCCGTTTTTAATATATTCTCACATGTCTCTTTTATTCCGTACCCATACCCCCTTTGTCCTACATTACCCTTTCTCTTCATGAGTGTTTTTTTGGTCCCCTCTCCTTCTCTTTCTTTTCTTTCCATCTCTCTCTCTCTCTCTCCTCCTCTCTCTCTCTCTCTCGAATCTCTCTCTCTCTCTCTCTCTCGAGAATCGCTGTGGTGTAATGCATTTGTGACAATAAAAAACAATGTGAGTTCTAATGTTCAGAAATGAGAACACTGTGTTTAACAAATTTAATAATTATTCCTCAAGTATAAAGTGTCTGTTTGCATCACTGCCCTTTACGTGTGAGCACGACAACAATTCTCGGACAGTAGTTTGCAACTCTTAGTAGATATACGAGAGCGGCCTTTTAAAGAGAGATAGCCAGATGATCGATCCCCGTCCAATAGACGTGAAGAATGTACGATGCTTAATGCATGTTTAAAACCACTGAATCAATGGTTAAGTTGACCCGTCGAACATGATATAGGGGTTTTCCTTTCGCTCACATTTTGATATAGTAACACTTTCAATGTTAGCTTTAAAAAAAAAATGTATTTATAGTGCAAAATTTAAGCATACGGCCATTATCTAAAGGCCCGCTCGTAATAACTAAGAGTTGCAACACACTGTACCCGAAAATGTTGCAAGTCCCAAACGTAAAATGGCATTAATGTATTACTTAAACTTGAGTAATAAATATTACATACCTTACACAGAAAGCGGAGAAATTAGAGATAGAGAGGGGACAGGGACACACAGAGGATACACACACGATAGGAGAAAGAAAGAGAGAAAGATAGGAAGTAGGAGAAGAGGAGAGAGAGAGAGAGAGAGAGAGAGATGAAAGAAAGAGAGAGGGACCAAAACACTCATGAGAATGTAATTAACAAAGATATCAACGGAATAAAAGAGACATGGGAGAAATATTCAACGGACAGTACTGGGGGGACATGAGAAAAACTTGGTCTTTATTTGATGCAGTCTGTTTCCTATAGGGAGATGAAAGTTAATGAACAAGACAGTGGTTTTAGCCGAGGCAACACAGTTTCATTTCCGACCCGGAAATCTGCGATCCACACGAACTATTTTTATACATTTATGCTAAAGTCATTGTTAATTGAATCTTTGTGTGCGTTAATCTAGTTTCCTTAAAAGATCAAAAGGGGAAGTAGTTTAACGCTCCAGTTTTTTTTTTTTTTTTGTTTTTTTTTTATTTTTTTTTTTTTTTTTTATTTTTATTCTGATTTAGATAAATATGTTTTAGCAGTAATGAAAAAATAAAACTTGGTACAGTAGATCTCAACATGAATCTTTGCAGAGGGTGTCCAGATATATTTCTAATATTTATCCCCACCCACGATAATGAGAATGGATTCAGTCCAAATCAATAAATCATGTTTAGACTGGCGACTATGACTGCGGCGACGTTTGCTGACTCGATGACCAGCGATTTTCTGTTTTTTGGATCCATTTTTATTCCTCAGGAGCATTGCTTCTTCGATTTTGGATGCTGATGTTCATATTACTCAAGTCGTACCATTCCGTCCTTTTAGTCTTAAAGATTAATCTTGTCTTTTATCGTTTAGCTCAAAGTTTTATGAAGTCCAACATTTGAATTGTTAACTCCTGTTCACATCAAAATCGATTTTTTATGAACAAAGTCCTTGTGGTAAATATTTTTTAATCCATAGATGGAATAAAAAAGTCACGCCTTATTATTTAATGTTAACATCTTCACTTTATCCCATGGGGGGAGTTAGGTGTGCGTCCGCCTAGAATACTAGAGGTACCAGCTTCCGATTCCAATTGTTGTGAAGATATAATTTATGGAACTTATTTTTTTTCAGAACCAGTGGTCCTCATTATGTCATCACTACTCCTCCCCCCCCCCCCCCAATCCGATCTCAAGGGAAGGGAGATCGATGCCTAGCCTTCTCGGATAAGGACGAACAAATAGGAGGTGAGACCCTCGTGCACCCACCCCCCCTTCACCCCCCACCCACTCTTCATATCTTACCTCTCTTTTCCTCCCAAAAACAAAATCCCAATGGCAAGAATGGGGGGGAA
>JAMPIV010005968.1:0-115572 GCA_024509875.1 Oreohelix idahoensis
ATATTGGTATGAAGATGTAATGTTTTCCTCTGCCTTTCATCAGTCCACGTTCTTAACAAAGCTACATATGGACCTTTAATTGTGTGGACCTATTTGTCCATGCACCGGTATGGTCTCTTCCACTCGAAGCTCTATAGTGATGATTTTTCTTCCCAGAATTATCATTCACAAAACGACCGCTACCAATTTTTCTCTTGGGGCTGTCTCCCCACTTAAAATTCTTGATGAGAGATTTCCTCTCTACATCCTCTTCCTCCAGTTTGTTTAAGTCCGATTGAGGGATTTTCGGCTTATCCTGGGGTAAGACATCTTTTTGCACTCTCCGCATAGTGGCCATTGTAAAACAGTTAAGTGAAGCTTGTCCGTGAAAAGGGGCTTCCCATTCCATTTGGTCCACTTTATCAAATCTATTTTCTTTTTATTATCAGGCCTAATTTTGCCCCGTGGCGTGTCCAGGTCCTGATCAATGTTCCCACTTGTGGGTGTTCCCTCATGTGCTATGCTACACCTTTCTACAAAATTCTCAATGTCCCATCTTGCTTTGGGCCAATAATAATTGTGAGCCACCTTTTGAATGATGGTACCTATCTTCTCATGGTCCCCATCTGGTTTCACATGTAGGCTCCTTATTAAGTCTGCCCTATATCTTTTTGGAAGAACCAGCTGTCCGTGACCTTTGGATCTAGCTCCAGTCTTCCTATACATCAACTTGTTTTTCATGTAAAAATCTCCCTTGCCTGGAGTTGTATGACAAGTTGACAATTTTCTGAAACAAGGCTTGAGTGTTTTATCCCCAGCCTGTGCCTTCCTCATCTCTTCTGGAGTGGTATCCAACATAATATCCTCCTCCTGTCTTGAGGTCGACCTGACCTGAAGGGTTGCCATATACACAGGTTTCCTTCTGCAACGGTCAGTGTCATGATTGTCCATCTTACAATTTTTACACCACCTTTTTCCTTGGTTGAAAGATTTTCTTTCATCATATTTCCTTTCATCGAATTGTGGGAATTTATTTTTTATTTTCATACCGTGGCCTATCAAACTGGTGCTTACCTTTGTTTTGATCCCTAGGATCAAATTTATTAAAGTTCTGTGGTGCCCTAAAGTTATCCACTTGTTTCTTTTTATTACCTGTTACCTCTGCTTGAGCTGCTTGATACCTTTCAGCAACATTTAGCAACTCACCCAGCCTCTCTGCACCTTGTTCCATGAGAAACTTTCTCAGGTCTGGAGCCATGGACTCTCTTATTGCTCTATAAGGACCATTTCCTTAAGATCTTGGGTTTTCCCCAGAGAAGTCCATTTCTCCAAGTATGTCTATATTCGTGCAGAGAACTGGTGATAGGTTTCACCTGACAGTAGTTTAGCATTCCTAAATTTTTTCCTATAAAATTCTGCATTCTTTTCATATCTTAACAAAAGAGCCTGCTTTAGCATGTCATAATTTTCCTGATCACCTCTGCTCATTTTTGCAAAAACTTCATAAGCTGCCCCACGAAGTCCTTGAGATAACTTTAAGCTCCACCTTTCTCTCTCTAACCCATACGTGGTAGCTAATAGTTCATACCTATTTAGGTAGCTCTCTATATCATCGTCTTTCTCAACAAAATGATCTAAATGAAAATTCATAGCTGAGGTTGAGGCTCCTTGAGTAGCCGTAGCATCAGAGGCAAAGGGACTGGCACCATTTTCAGGAGCATGGCCTTGAAACTCAAACTCCCTTAGTCGTAACTCATGTTCCCTTTGTAATCTCTTATCTTCTGCTTCCCTTTCTGCAGCTAATTTCTTCTCTTCCCTTTCTGCAGCTAATTTCTTCTCTTCCCTTTCTGCAGCTAATTTCTTCTCTTCCCTTTCTGCAGCTACTTTCTTCTCTTCCCTTTCTGCAGCTAATTTCTTCTCTTCCCTTTCTGCAGCTAATCTTTTGTCTTCTCTTTCTGCCTCCAATTTCTTAGCCTCAGCCTCAATCTGCAACCTCTTAGTCTCAGCCTCAGCCTCAAATTGTAACTTCTTAATTTCCCTTTCAGCCTCTAACTTTCTTTCGGCTTCAAACCTTCTTTCTTCGCGTTCAATAAATTTGTCACATTCCGTAGTGACATAGGCAACCATAACTTGCCCATCTAATCCTAACTCTTTTGCAGTCTGAACAGCAGCAGATCGAAACTTGGCCAGGTCCGCCATTGTCTATCAGGTAAATTTATACAATGTCTAACCAACAATTCAATCTCTAAATATATATCTAATGGACAACACAGGCACCGTGAGCTCAACCTTATTTAATTCCACCCAAGGATACCTTTTAATTCTTATATTCCCTGAAGTGAATTACCCCCAATATTTTTAATAGGGAAAGATTCAAAATCCCAAGAGCGAGACCCCAATATATGTGGTGAAGTGGGATGTTATAAATATTTATAGGGGACTTAGTGTACTGACTGAGATCAGCTGTGAAGGTATATATATCTAATAAGAGTAGTGTATTATATATAACCTTACTTGCTGCCACATATGTATACCTCAGTCAGAATTATTCTGGAATAGTGTGATGACTACGTTATATGTCTAGGGTATGTGTATGATGAAGTGTAAGTCAAAACAACAACAGACAGATAAACAATTTAATTTATTCCACTACACTTGACAACACTGTGACACTCACATACATAAAACACTCTACAAGGATATCTTAAAGGAGTCACTGATAACTTTTCAAATAACAATATGTATTCATTGCTGTCATGAATGAATATGTGTCCTGATTCAAATACAAATGGAACCAGGAATCACAATCAATTTTAATTACAAGTTATATGTACAGAATTTATCAATATGAATATTGTAGTGACATATATTATTAAAAGTATCCTATGTGTGTCAGTTGTGTAGTAGTAATATGAGGTAATACTGGTTTTGTTTTGTTCAAGCTCTGTTGGTATTTGTCATCATGACTTCAATAGTTTGTCTTTATTGGAACTAGTATTGGAGATGTTCTCAGTTCCTGATATTAAAACAATTTACTTCCCCTCTTAAGTTTATGTTACAATGTTATTTTAAGATGGGGTACATAATTTTGAGCTCAGCTGGCCACATCAGCTTATCTTGCGTGATGGCGGCAGGAAAAGACTCCTCTGCTCGATTTCTCCCCTGGGCTCTGGAGACATCTCACTGATAGCTAAATGGACCAAGGAGTATGCTGTCCGACTCTGGATTCAGCAAAGCTCTGACCAGGTGCTGCTCAATACCATCAAGACCACGGTCCCTGAAAACAAGAAGGATGTACCTTCTACTTCATAACTAATTGATACTCTAGTTCTACACTGAGCACAATACATCACAAACATTGAGTTCAGAGCGTTAGGCCAACTGTCAGCTTCATCTGAAATACTTTATACCAGTATTTCCCTCCTTAATGGTTACCACGCCTCTGCAATTCCAGCATTATTTCTTTCTAGTCAATCATCTAGGTGTCAGTGTACTGTTTGGCCATTCCATGCAGTTTTTACTTTCCTCCGACACCTTCTGTTCAGGCTGGAGCATTATAGGCTTTACATCATGTTTGCTACTGAACTACACATATATACAGGCATAAATTAACAATTCACATTCAATTTTCATTAAAAGATACTGAATGTTTCAAGCTTACCACAATTCATAGAATAAACACAGATACGTTGACTAGCAATGAATTCTGGCACAATTACTGGCACAAATTCCCATCTGCTTATGTTCCAGGCTTTTATTTAGCAAAAATATGAGCTGGCTTCAACGCACTGTTGCTTTATCAAGCTTATTTGAACTAGTGGTCTCGAACTAACGCTCCTAAGTGATTATATCAGCGAGTCTGGCCAATGGAGCCACGTTTCGACAAGTGTTTGAAAAAATTTTACCTTCCTACGTCTCCCCTAACAACCAAAGATAGTATTTATAGTCCGACCAATCGTGTTTAGTCTTATATTTGTTGCGCTCCAATCAATTTGGAGTTTACATGGTAGGCTATTTCCGTACGTAAGTTTTTTTCAAACACGTTATAAAAAAATTTTATGAGCAGAAATGATTTCATGCTGTCAGGCATCCCCACTATTTTATTTTGGTTATAATTTGTTAATTCCTAGACTATTTGCGTAACGTTTTACATATTCTTTGTCAGCAAGCCCTAAGGAACCCAAATATACAAATTTAAAAGAGCTACGGGGCTGCGTTCAAAATATGCAATTTCTTCTACCTCCGGTTTAGAAGATGTGCTGTCTGGGTACTGTAATGTTTTCAAACGTAAACCCATCTAATGTTATCTTTTCTAATAAGCGTTTTTCAGGATTTTAAAACCTAACTCTGGGAAGGTTAGTGTTTTTATCACTGTCCGTCCGAAAAAGTTAGTGCATGTGGCCTTACACGCGTGATAGTAGTAATTGTGTATCGCGTTACGCTTGTTGGGGTGGCATTAATAGCGAGACGCGTGTTCAATTTTGCATGCGTTCCTGATTTTCAGCCCTCCCTCTTTCTATCCTTTAGTCCATCTGTTCGTTCGTTTTGGTAACGTTGTATAATTAATGTTAGGATTAATTTAGGTCATTACGCAGTGCCTCTCAATGTTTTTCTTAGAAATGCAATACCCGTTTTAATGTGTTGTGGAAACGCTTGTATTTATGCAGTGGCTTATATTTAACGTGGAAACGTTACAATTTGCAGACGAAGCATAAAACAAAGGGGGATTTCGAGTACATTCTTTGTGACAGCACTGTTATTTTACCATTGCTCTTTTCTTTATTAGAATTTATTTGTTAGGCTTTATATTTACCAAAGAATAATTACACTCCAATATAGCCGAAATCCAGAGGAAATTCTAGCAGGATTTAACTATATGCTAGTGAATTTTATAAGGTCTGGCAAAGAGTGATAAAATGGCATTCTTCAGGGTCGCTATATATATGAAATGGAATGAAAGGTTGGGGGGACATGTTAGAATCTAACACCTTTTCAGAACTCGACGAAAAATCGAGATTCTAGCCGCCCGCTCCTCGTCCGATTATCCAATTCTGTGGTCGCTTCGTCTTCCCGTTCGTTCCGTCTTTCGAACGGTTTTCTGGTTGACACAGAGATGTGAAATTCTTGCGAGAGACTAGCTTCGTCTGTGTTGCGATCGTTATTGTCTCAGATCGTGTCCGCTTTCCTTCGTTTGATTTTGGCAACGCCTTTAACGCCGGCGTACTGACCAAGGTAAGGAAAATAACTGCTCTTGATTGCTTTAGAGATAGCAGTGGGTGTGGTTTAACCTCCCCATTGAGACAATGCGATGTCCAGAATGCACGGAAGATAAACTATCTACATATTGTTTACCGAACGTGGTGACGAGTTACACTCTGCTCCGACGCATATTAATGAGCCCAGGTGGAGTTCCACGTTTCTGTTGTGCATCGCTAATGAGCCCAGGTGGAAGAATTCTCGTTTGACGAAAAGTTACAACAATATTCGGAGGCACTGATGCTATGAGGTGTCTACCAAATCATCTAACAACTCAGGGACAGCTGAGTTTCATCGTCCGTCACAGTAGGACTGGTTTAAACTGGTAAGAAACTTTCCTTTTTCTAATTTGTCATTTAATGTTTCAAAATAAATGGGACTTAGTAAATGAAAAAAAAAAGTTGAGTTAAACTCACCCATGAAACTTTAGGTTAATCTGCAGATCTCTTAACGTGCTTTTCTCTTGCTGTTTGATCGTTTAGTACAATGGTTCCCAACCTTTTTTTACATCTAAGCACCACTTTTCCAACTACATATAAGTTGGGGACCACCAGCTTATATGTAATATCGCAATGCCGTAACGCTTAACGGTTTTTATTCAATAGATGAATAGGCCTGTATTCAATAACACAGTTGTTAGTTATTTACCACATGACAAGGACATTGTAAAGTAAAAATAATGAAAAATAAATTATACATGCAATTTATTGGTTACATACATACTGGTTACATACATATTGGTTAAACATTATATATTCATACAATTCAATGGTTAAATTTACAAAATAGTCAATGGTAGCCTTGTGCATGCATCTCGCTCACTAGAAGTTAAAGACAGTCTCAAAGCTGGTTCTACTTGCAAACGGTTTCTGTGTTTTGTTTGTATAGCACTAAAAACGTAGGGAGGGTCAGAGCAAAATCAAAGCAGTTAATACTATATCGATAACGCTGCCGCGGACCACCTGATAATGCGCCGCGGACCATAAGTGGTCTGAGGACCACAGGTTGGGAACCACTGGTTTAGTATACTCTAAGAAAGTTACCTCGCCCACAGAGCGTGTTACCTTTATTTTTGTAACTTGTAAAGCTGACTAAAATGTATAACAAATTTGGCCGATGTCCACATTGGTGTGCCTCATCCATAATTTGGTGTGTGCCTGCTTACTTTTATATTTGGTTCTATAACCACAAATTTGCTCTTTTGATATTTCTTGTTATAGTGTGTAATTTTTTTCCCTGAGTTTATAATGATCGTATTTTTCAATTTCTTGATTGCAGTGTCCTTTATAGAGTTGAGACAAAATGTCAGATAAATAAAGTATTTTTCGCTGCGCTCTTATCGATCAGGCATAAACATATATTGATCTGTGTTTGTCTGCGTGATGATTTAACCAAAGATCAGCATTTTTGCGTGTCCATCTTCTTAGGCTCCACTTTTATGTTTTATTTCTTGTTCGTCTGAAGTTTGTAGAATATCAACCCTTACGTATGATGTTTCCAGCCTAAAACATGCCCGTAGTAGTGCTAGATGTTTCGAGCCCATATTTAAGTACTAACAAATATCTCTTCGTTGGTCCCCACAACAATTTGTGACAGGTGTGGTTATAACGAAGAAGAAATGCAAGAATTAAAAAATACTACTTGATGTTTTTAATCAGTGCATTTAGCTCAGAAGGCGTAGCCATAAGTTCTGCTCTGGTGTCACTCTAACCTTAGTGACAAATGGTCAGCCAAGACTAATTTGAATGATTAACCTTTCCCAGTGAACACCGTTTAATACATTTTTGTTATCTTTACATCGCGAATTATGTAAAGGTATGATGAATGACATGACCAAGAGTTTTGACGTCTCTCATCCCTAAATGATATTCTTATGCTGTGTTTGTACGTTAGATTACACCTTTATAGTAATTAGATAAAGAGTTGAATTTGACCAAATGAAAGAAGACATGTTAGGAACTAAAATTTGTTTTACCGTAAAACAAAAGTATTAATGTAATAATATGTATGACTGTGCAAAAAAATTATTTTAGCATTTGTAGTTAGTCTTTATGACTTACTTCCCTTATAAATAATCATTAATCTACTCATTAATCTAGTTATTTCCCTTCTTTGTAAAGAACCATAACCTAATTTCTGTATTAAAATTAATAAAAATATTCATATTAAATTGCAGTATAATTATATTCATCCAATGTTTTTATTAATTGAGGAAAACATTTTACGTGAAAGTTAATTTCCTCTCAATAAGATATTAAAGTTATGCGTAATATTTAATATTTGTGCATATTCATGCCCACCTCGCCCACTTTTCTTAACTCTAGTCGAAATGTTGATATATAAACACATTGCAATTACAGTCTTACGTTCAGCCTTCTGGGGAAACCTGGTTGGTTACTGGTGAAGATGCCCATGGCATGTGGAGATTACGTGACCTCGCCGGTCACCAGTGCTGCCACAGCTGGGTATTTGTTACTAGATCTGGGTTTTTTGGCTTCCGTCTGGGTATCTGGGTATTGTTTTTCCAAATCTGCATTAATCTGGGTATATTTGACAATTGGCATTTACAATGTATGTATATTCTGTGCGCTGAGCATTATAAATTATATTTATATTATAATTAAATGTAAAAAATTATGTGCTATATATATTGTTTTTTCCACTTAAATTTAATTCTTGTTTTTAACCACATCAATGACGTTGTTTTTTTTTTCTCGTTTACATCAGCTATCTATTTCCTTTTATTATGTTAATGGCTGTCATCTACAATACTCACTCATTTTTGCGATGTGTTTTAAAGTATTCTTTTTAAATTTTAGACTTAGGCACATAAACAGCATCTTGTTTTTTTTTTTTTTTTGTGTCAAAAAATTATTTAAATTAAGATTAAAAAATGAGCGATGAAGGTACGCTAGGTAGTTGAAGCAGCACGACGACACACACGCAACCGCGTAAAAAAGTGAAGCCATGGTATCAGCAGGCTTTTGCTGAAGAATGGCTAATAGACAGCGAACTGAAGGATTGGATAAAGCCGGACTCTGGCAATCGCTATGTTGCGATTTGTATGGTCTGTTCTTGAACATTAACTAATGCCAACAACACAGCTTTATTGACACATAAAAGCACACATAAGCACATGAAAAACTTCGAAGCCAAAAGCAAAACTCTGAATATTAACAAGTTTTTCATCAAACCAAAAGAGCCCTGTCTCCAAGACAAAATTGCTAAAGCGGAGATACTATTGTCGGCTTTCATGGCAGAACATAATACTCCGTTTTCGCAAGCTGATCATTTGATTGAATGTTGCAAGCAGAAGTTTCCAGACAGCACAATTGTTAAAAATATGTCACTGAAGCGTACCAATGCTGCCTATGTGATATATTGGGGTGTTAATAAAATCATTTTTATATAATTGTGAATTTTTGGTAATAAAAAAATAAAATAAAAATGAAGAAATAAATAACATTTGGTAGCACACAGTTTATTTGTGCTAAAGTTGCACTAAAAGATTGTGTAAGCATCGTCTATCCTCGTGTATTTGATGCATAAAATAATCTAGGTATTTCTGGGTTTTTTAAAGAAGAAAATCTGGGTTTATCTACAGAACATGAGTGGCAACCTTGCCGGTCACAGTCCGAGATGTGGTCAAGGTCCTCACAGAGTCAGTCGGTGGCCGTGTACTGACTTGTAAAGCTTAGGGTCGCATGAGGTTCCTCCCTTAACACATGCATGGTTCGAGGGCGCTTCACTGAGGAGGAGTTTGGTCGGTGTGTGCCGGAGCACTATACGGGTAATACCCACACACCTCAGGACTGGGGTAGTGTTGCAAATGGAATGTGTTGCGGTGCCACTACTGTTGAAATGCATGATTGCTGGGTATTGTATTGGTTGTTGTTTACTGGCGCTGGTGGAATGACCACCGCTGTAGAATGGTGGTATTACAGGGTGCTTGTGGTGTAGTGAAGATCAGGAGTGGCCGACGTCGTGTGTGAGTATCTAGACAAGTCAATGAGCACGCGAATGGGTGTGGTTCTAAAGTAGACAGGGATGATCACACACCAGAAATACACATATAATATTGAAGAACTGTAGAACTCCTGTGGTACATTTTGTGTACTATTTATTACACTACAGTACGAAGACACTGACATTGAATACATACACTATCAGTTCAAGCACGTCATAGGCATAACAAAATGTTCAATACTTCTATAACATCAATGGCTCTTGAGCAGCCGGCATATATCATGGTGTTAGTAGTATGATAATAATTTCTCGCTACCCTCTCTGGCGAGATAAGCCAGGTAAGACTCTGGCAGAATTAAGCTGCATAAATGCCGAGCTCAAAATACCTAATATCCTTAAATTTTCTTCCGACACAACCAGTCAGGTGAATCTTTTGGCACTCAGAAACATCGAGAAATATCGGGGAAAAATCTCAAACGTATTCCAACACTCAGAAAACTCTATCCCCGATCACACGAGCAGAGGAAAACAATGGCTGACCACCTTCTCAGCCGAAAAAACCCAGGAGACTGTTTTAAAGACCCAGTCCACCGCTCCCGCGCAAATCATTGCGCATGCCAAGATAGACGCAAGCCCTGAGTTGAGCTTACACGGGACCAGTACAGAACGTTTCGTGGAAACTGATCTATAAAACTCCTTAAATGGACAACTTGTTAAATCAAGGGAAGATAACAACTAAATCTAACTTATACCAAAAAGATACAACCAGTAAGTTCCCTTAGACCACAGATAGCAAGAAAACATTTCTGGCTTAAAAAACAGACTGACCTTAACAGGCAGCCACCACTCTGGTCCGTCCATGTGAAAGCTGACTGACGCTTCTTGGGTCTCGGAACACATCCATTTCTATATGGATGTGTATGGACACCCTAGCATGGCAGCAACTTTCCCTTTTGGAAAAAAAAGTTGATTAAATAAATAGTATTTTTAATATGATTTATTTTCCCCATGTATTGTCAAACTGAGATTACTTAAATAAAGATATATTTTGCAGATCATGTAATTTCTCGTCCCTGCTTCGGCATTCTAATTTCTCACGCCCTTTAAAACAAAACGAACTTGCATGCTATTTAACAAGAAGTAATTTTTTAAATGGCAGAAAGAAAGAAAGCAAAAAACACTCCAGAATATATATAAATAAAGTATTTTTCGCTGCGCTCTTATCGATGAGGCATAAACATATATTGATCTGTGTTTGTCTGCGTGATGATTTAACTAAAGATCAGCATTTTTGCGTACTATGTGTTGACAAGCAAATGAACGGTGAATAGAAACAAAATGCAAGGAAATAGAAGACTTGGAAGCAAAGCACATGACAAGAGATATGCATGAAGAAGAGCGTGTTTTCTTTCACCGCATTTATTTTGTCATATTTGTGGAGAGTACACTTTGAAAGAACATACTTTGCTTACTTTAAAGTAAAACTAGGTGACCAGGACAAGTCTTGGGCTCCTCATATTGTTTGCAAACATGGGTTGAACAACTGCGACAGTGGACTTGTGGGAAAAGAAAATGTTTAAAATTTGGAATTCCAATGGTTTGGAGAGAGCCCTAGAACCACTATGATGATTTATTTCTGTATTGTGAATATTAAGGGAATTAATGGAAAAAATCACAAAAATTGGAAATATCCAGATTTAAATTCTGCTAGGCGACCTGTTCCACACGAAGATGACATACCACTTCCAACTTTCAGTCAGATTTCGGATTCCCTTTAGAAGATGAGACAGCAGTGAAATGTGGAACGACAAGTGACAGTGATAGTGATTTCGAAGATGATTTTTCAGATGCTCAATGCTTCGACCAGCTTGAACTAAATGATCTAATCCGAGATCTATATCTTTCCAAGGAATCTGCAGAACTTTTGGCTTCAAGATTGAAAGAAAAAAAATTACTGACTGCTGAAACAAAAGTTACATTTTATCGCAGCAGAGAGCAAGGTTTTATTCCATTCTTTTGTAAAGAAAACAACCTTGTGTTTTGTACTAATGTAGGAGGTCTTGTTAACAAAATGGGTGTAAGTTATACGCCAGATGAGTGGCGACTTTTCATTGACAGCTATAAAAGAAGTTTGAAGGGTGTTCTCTTACACAATGGTAACAAATATGGCTCAATTCCAATTGCTCATTCTACTACAATGAAGGAGGAGTATGCTACAATAAGCACAGTTCTGGAAAAATTGGAGTATTTAGAACATAACTGGATGGTTTCTGTAGATCTTAAAATGATGAACTTCTTGCTTGGCCAGCAAATGAGATTCACCAAATATCCATGCTTTATATGTTTGTGGGATAGCAGGGCAAAAGATATGCACTGGACAAATAAACAGTGGCCGTTGAGGGATGAATTTAAAGTTGGAGAAAAAAATATTGTCATTAAGCCTCTCATTGATCGAAAAAGAGTTCTACTGCCACCATTACACATAAAGCTTGGCTTAATGAAGCAATTTGTTAAGGCACTGAACAAAGATGGTACCTGTTTTAATTACTTATGCAGAAAGTTTCCAGAATTGAGCATAGACAAACTTAAAGCTGGAATTTTTGATGGACCTCAAATTAGAAAGTTAATAAACGATCCTAATTTTATTGATTCCATGAACAAAACAGAGTCCACAGCCTGGTCATCATTTGTTTTAGTTGTGCAAAACTTTCTGGGTAACTTTAAAGCAGACAATTATTCTGAATTAGTTGGAAACATGCTGTCGAGTTTTTGTGAACTTGGATGCAACATGAGCATAAAATTGCACTACCTCCATAACCATTTACATTTATTTTCGGAGAATCTTGGCGACTTTAGTGAGGAGCAAGGGGAAAGATTTCACCAAGATATAAAAACAATGGAAGAGAGATACCAGGGACTTTGGGATGCCCACATGATGGCAGATTACTGTTGGACCCTTAAGCGTGACTGTCCGGGCATATCCCATTCCAGGAAGTCCTCGAAAAGATCCTTTTTGCGTGTTGACTAAACAAGTGCTAGTGATAAAGTTTTATTACATTTTTGGTAATATATGCACAGTAATTACATATAATATGAATGCAGACTAAAGTCAAAATGCCACTGATAGCACCTAACTCTAGGATTGTACATAACAATTGCCCTACTAATATGGTCATTCTTAGTTATCTCAACAACTAGAGCTGATAGAAAAAAATCTGATTACATTTTTGGAATCAGCAACCCAAAATTACCCAAGAACAGCTGTAAAATTTAAGGCACCAAAATGTGTGTATACCAGTGTTAGCAAAACAGACGATAAACACACATTAAAGATAAACGTAAATGGGAAAATCCTGGAACAAGTCGAAAGCTACGTATATCTTGGTCATATAATAACAGAAGATGGCAGATGTGAAACAGAAATCAAGAAGAGAATAGGAATGGCCAAAGCTACATTCAACAACATGAAACATATACTGACATCTAAACAGATATCTCAAAAATTAAAACTGAGAATCATAAAGTGTTATATATATTCTGCATTTCTGTATGGTGCGGAAACATGGACGATGAATAAGCATTTGGAAGAAAGAATTGAGGCTCTTGAAATGTGGATATATAGAAGAATGGGGCGTGTCTCATGGAAAGAGATGAAAACAAATAAAGAGGTCCTAGAAAATCTAGGTATGAAAAGAGAACTAATGAGGGAGATCAAGGTTCGGCAGCTAAAATACTGTGGCCACATAAAAAGGCATAACACCTTGCAGAAGACCATAACAGAAGGGAGAGTTGAAGGCAAACGTGCAAGGGGAAGACAGCGCTATAAGTGGGAAGATAACATCAAGAGATGGACAGGAAAGAATCTATCAGAGTGCACCACCAAGAAAAGAGACAGAAGACGTTGGAGATCCATTACAGCCAACCTTCGTTGTGGAGATGGCAGCTGATGATGAATTTTTAACAAATCTTGGCGTATAGTACTTTTTTCGTTAAAACGTGTTTAGAATATATACTGTTCAAAAAAAGAAACGCAACTTCTTTGGTGTTACTTTTATAAAAGATATTCGCTGATTGGACATCAGTCAACCTATCGACTGTGTCTACCTGGTCATTAACTTCTCGTGTTTACCTGAATTGTACTCACCTCATGATTCGTGAGGTCATGAAAGAGGTCAAGGTCAAAACAACATTTTTGACAATAACTCGTGACAGGTTCATGAGAATCCCGTGAAACTTACTGAACACAAAACTCTCTGACCATATTATTGAATGCTTATAAAAGATTGACGCTCCTCGAATAAATTCAGCTGAAAATTCAATGTGCAAGTATGGCTCATCTCTCTACAGAACAACGACTCATCATCATTGGACGTTTACAGACTGGACAGTCACAAAGTGTAGTGGCCAGACAATTTAATGTGGTTAGAAGCACCATAAGTCGCCTGTGGAGGCGATTTCAAGAAACTGGCTCAGTGGCAGACCGGCCGCGCAGTGGAAGACCCAGAGTCACCACTCCTGCCAAAGACCGCTTCATACGGCTGCGTCACCTCAGGAATTGACTTGCATCTGCGTTCTCCACAGTCCAGTCAATGTCAGCAGCTTGTCGAATTTCAGATCAAACGACCAGGAACCGGCTGCACGACTCTGGTCTTTGGGCTAGAAGACCCTACAGAGGTCCTGTTCTTACGGACTGGCATCGCCAGAACCGACTGCAGTTGGCGAACCAGCATTTTCAATGGACCGTTGGGAATGACTGGAGACGGGTTTGGTTTAGTGATGAATCATTTTTTGTGCTCCAGCGACACAATAGGTGGAGATGAGTTTACCCCAGAGTCCATGAGCGCTACGCCCAGAACAGCGTTGATGAGGCTCCGCCACATGGTGATGGAGGTGTACTGGTGTGGGGGGCGATCAACTTCATGGGAAGAAGTGACCTGGTGCAAATTGAAGGACGCCTGAATGCCCAACGATACGTCGCTGAAATTCTTCGTCCTCACGTCTTCCACTTCTGGCTGCACGAGGGTAGATTTTTCAGCAGGATAACGCTCAACCTCATGTGGCACACCTCACTACCCAGTTCCTCGCTGACAACAACGTCCAGACCATTCCGTGGCCAGCCATGTCATCAGACATGAACCCCATAGAACACTCATGGGATGAACTCGACAGACCACTCCGCCAGCGAGACGTGGCTCCAGCCAATCTCCGACAGTTGTCTCTTGCACTGCGGGAAGAGTGGACAGCCATCCCACAACAAAATATCCAACGGCTAATCGGATCCATGTCAAGGAGATGTCTGATATAGGCCAGAGGAGGCCATACGCCTTACTGAAACGGAGGCCTCAGTCGCAAAGAATAAAAGTCTAAACCAAATGTAATGAACATCATTTCATTGTTAAAGTCTGAAAGTTTCTTCATGCCAAGATTGAAACATTAATTCCGTAAAATAAAATTTTGGTACAAGTTTGAAATTTGGTGTCCATTACCACTGCAATAATGTTGCGTTTCTTTTTTTTTAACAGTATAGTTTTTTTTCCCCTGAAGTTATGTGATACAACAATGTCACACAATCTGAAAAATACATTTTAAACATAGCGGTGTGTCATAATTTGTAAACAATACAATCCTCTTGTATCGCTTAGCATCTCACTTTGAGTTATAGATGTTTGAATTACTCATTGCTGTCCGGAGAAAATGCTTTATATATATATATATATAACAGAAAAGCAAAAGAATAGCATCCTGCCATTACGTATTGGCTCAGTAACTGCAAGAGCTATATTTCTAGACCAGTGGTTTCCAAACGGTGTTGCGCTGATGCGGCGTGAGAGGATGGCAGGTGTGGTGGGAAGATTTAACGACAATCAAGGATTTAGAGACATTAAAAAAAATTCATATAAATGAATCATGTTTTTATGAAGCTGTTTTGTTTTATACTTTCTGGAGTTTTCTTGATCATATCATAAAGTAGTTGAGTTCCATTTTATGAATAAAGCACTGCTAGATTTTTTTTAAAGTTATTTATTACCAATAACAAATTCTAACTTATGAAGAGGCCAAGAGTTTTACCAAGCTCAGATACAGGAGTAAGTGGGAAGCAGAACATTCAGGCCATAATAAAAATTATGCGTATTACCAGCTCAGCAGAAGTGAACAAGTGGTAATATTCAGACTCCACACAGGTCGCATCAGATTGGGATACCATCAATTCAACAAGCTAAAGATAGGAACTACTGATAAGAGTAACTGTGGCACTGATATAATGATTGTCGATCATCTGCTTCAACATATGAGGAACAGAGAAAGCGCATATGACCGTCACCAGTACAATTCCTGGAAAACCTTTACGGAAATACCTACAGCTTCAAGCTGACCACTGCTTTCTTTGAAAATATTCAAGTAGACGACAGAGGATAAACGAAGAAGAAAATATTCGGTGTAGCTGGTGCAAACTTTCATTCCGAAAGTGCGGCCCAGAGAAAAAAGTTTGGGAACCACTGATCTAGACAGCACTTGTTCAAATAGTGGAACGAATAGCACTGGGTGTTTTTGTATGCCATCAAAGAATGCTTTTACTTGAACCCAATCACATTTTCTCTATGTCCCACGTTTGATGCCAAACGCCAATAGCCGCAGCCTTGTTGATTCATCCATTGGGGTGTCATTATCCAGCGGGCGATCATTAATTGCTTTTAGTATCTCTCTCTTATCCATATCCAGTGTCCCCATTATGGGTGCTCTCTGGGCCAGTGTGCCAGCTCTCTCATTGTCACGTACCCCTGCATGACCACGACAGTAGATCCACATTGTCACAAAATTAACCGTGATACAACGTTAAAATATCTCCAATGATACAACGTAGGGATAAAAACTAATGCGTAAGCTACTAGAATACATGATCGCCCACGCCGCGGGTCATCACCCGCCATGGAAATTAAATGTTAGACTTGAAGGCCAAACGGAACGGGATGAGAACGGAGATCAAAAGGAAAAATCTGACTGAACGCGTGCTTGAAACTAGCAATGCTAAAAGACGCAAGTGGTGGGGCCACCAGACTTCTGATATTGCCCCCAAGCACGGAGAGGTGGGGCCACCAAACTTCTGATATTGCCCCCAAGCACGGAGAGGTGGGGCCACCAAACTTCTGATATTGCCCCCAAGCACGGGGAGGTGGGGCCACCAGATCTCAGCACCAGAGCTACACATTCAAGCTACGTGAGCGTCTGGTCTGCTGAGAATTCACCAACTCAACTTATTTGATAACACACCCATAAAATTTCCATCAAATAACTGGATTTATTAATATTATTAGACTTAGTAAATATCTGTGTGTGTGTATGTAAACTACCACAACACATTACATATCATTACCCTAGACATTTAAAGTAGTCACATTCATTAGTAAAAAAAGATAGGTGTGAGGTCGTAGTGGTAGCAAGAAGGGCCTTCTGACAATTCACAGCTACATTTTATCTCAGGAGCTTTCACAGCTGACCTCATACATCACACTTAATAATATCACCATCATACAATCCCATCAATCCACTACATATATTGGGGTCTCTTTGTCCCGGGATAATTAGCCCATTAAGTATATTAGGATCTCCTGAGGGGAGAATTAGATTAGGGGAACACATTATAAAAATTAAAAGTGTCCCTTAAAATTAAAAGTGTCCCTGAAAATAAAAGTTGGTGAATCTTCACAGCCAATGGTAGTTAATTAATTAATTATAATTATTTTAGACTAGAGTAATTAGAAGTACTTTAGTGGTTGGAAATTTTAGTTTGTTCATTGCTAAATTGTTTAAAAAGTATGGCGGAGCTGGCCAAATTCAGATCAGCTGCTGTGCCGACGGCAAAGGAGATGGGAATGGATGGTCAGATTTTAATTCAATATGTAACGGCTGAATGTGATAAGTATATTGAACGGGAAGAAAGAAGATTAGAAAAAGAGGCTGAAAGAAAATTAGAGTCTGAAAGGTTGGCTGAAGAGAAGAGGTTACAAATTGAGGCTGAGACTAAGAGGTTACAAATTGAGGCTGACAAAGAGGCTAAAGCATTGGAGGCAGAAGAAAAACGACAGCAAAGGGAGGCAGAAGATAAAAGGTTGACTGCCGAAAGGAAGGCAGAAGATAAAAGGTTGACTGCCGAAAGGGAGACAGAAGATAGAAGGTTGCAGAGGGAGCACGAATTACGACTCAGGGAGCTGGAGCTACAAGGCCAGGCTCCTGAAAATGGTGCCAGCCCTTTTGCCTCAGATGCTACGCCCAGTCTGGGAGCCTCAAACTCAGCTATGGGGTTTCATTTAGACCATTTTGTTGAAAAAAGACGATGACATAGAGGGGTACCTAGGACGTTTTGAGTTATTAGCTACTACATATCGGTTAGAGAGAGAGAGAGAGGTGGAGTTTAAAGCTATCACAGGGACTGAGAGGTACTTCTTACGAAGTCTTCGCAAAAATGAACAGAGAAGACCAGGAGAATTATGACATGTTAAAGCAGGCTTTGTTATTGAGGTACGAAAAAAATGGGGAATTTTATCGTAGGAAATTTAGAAATGCCAAACTGTTGTCTGGGGAGACATACCACCAATTCTCTGCCAGACTAGAAACCTATTTGGAGAAATGGACTGCTCTGGGGAAGACCCAAGATCTTAAAGAAATGATCATGATTGAGCAATTGAGAGAGTCCATGGCTCCAGACATGAGAAAATTTCTCATGGAACAAGGTTCAGAGAAATTGGGAGAGGTTTTAAATGTCGCTGAAAGGTATCAGGCAGCCCAGGCAGAGGTAAGTGGTGCTAAAAAGAAGCACATAGACAATTTTAAAGCTCCACAGCAATTTAATAAATTTGATAATAGAGAGCAGGGAAATAAAGGTAGGACAAACTTTGAACGGCCAAGAAATGACTACCGAGACAGAAACTCACAGTTCAATGACCAAAAATCCAATGAAAGAAAACCGTTTAACCAAGGAAAAAGATGGTGTAAATGGTGCAAGAAAGATAACCATAACACCGAATTTTGTAGAAGGAAACCTTCAAACATTGCTGCAATGAAGTCGGGGACTCAAAGATTAAAGGTTAATCCTAAGGGACAGCAGGAACCTTATCACCCCCCAGTTTGTGAGGATGTTATTTGTAATGGGGTCACCATAAGGTGCCTTTATGATACAGGTTTGGATTATGATTCAGTTGTGAAGTCTAGCCTAGTGGACCCAAGTCAGTATACCACAGAAACAGTGGAAATACAAGGGGCAACTAAGGACATACCACTCATGACACTTCCCATCGCAAGGATAACGGTGAAAACTCGCTATGTGGAAGGAGAAATCAGAGCAGCAGTGATAGATGAACCAATCTACCCTCTGATATTGGGGTGTAGATACGTCTTCTTGGGGAATCCCGAGAGACCTGTGATCATGGCGACAGTGCAGACCAGGTCACAGAAGAAGGAGGAAGAAGGTGAACCTATAAATGCTCATCCAGAGGAGATGAGGAAGGCGCAGGCTGAGGATAGGACACTCAAGCCATGTTTTTAAAAAATTGCCCAAATGCCACACACCTCCGAGCAAGGGGGAATATTTTATGAAGAACAGATTGCTATATAGGAAGACAGGAACTAGATCCACTGGTCACGGACAGTTGGTTCTTCCCAAGATATATAGGGCAAATTTAATAAGGAGCTTACATGTTGGAAAAGATGGGGACCATGAAAAAGTCGGTACCATCTGCCAAAAAAGTTGCTCGCAAATACTATTGGCCCGACGTAAATGTCGATATTGAAAACTTTGTAGAAGCATGTGGCATATTTCATGAGGGAACACCCACAAAGGGAAAATATGTGCAGGACCTAGAAACGCCACGGAGCAAAATTAGGCCTGGAAGGAAAACTAATGATACTCAAGGAGACAAAGTGCAATGGGAGCCCCCTTTTCACACCCAGTCTTCACTTGAATGGATTAACATGGCCACTATGCGAAGAGTACAAAGAAGAAATTTTACCCAGGATAAGATGACAATCCCTCGGTCAGACTTATATAAACTGGAAGAACAGAAAAGAGAGCGAAGATCTCTCATAAGCAATCTAAAGTGGGGAGATAAACCCAAGAAAAAAATTGGTAGTGGTCGATTTGTGAGTGATGATTCTAGGAAGAAAATTCCTCACTATAGTGCTTCTAATGGACGGGACCAGACGGGTTCCATGAAAAATACGTATGATAAATTAAAGGTCCAGATGTAGCGCTATTAAGGACCTGGACAGATGAGAAGGCGGAAGAGACTGTTACCTCATCTTATCAATACGTGAACGAACTGACCACTCGTTTGAAAGCTGGATGGAAACTGGCAAATGATAATTTGAAACAAGCCAGGAAGAAACATGCAGCATATTTTAATAGGAAGGCAAAGGACAGAGAACTGGCAGTGGGAGAGAGGGTGCTTCTTCTACTACCCGGTAGCCAGAATAAATTACAAATTGGATGGCAAGGTCCATATACGGTTCTAGAGAAGGTGTCTAGAACAAACTATAAAATTGACAAAAAGGGGAAGGAGAAAGTTTATCATGTAAACCTGTTAAAGAAGTATCTGGACAGACCACTCCAGGAAAGCACCCCCTTACTGACCTTAGCTATCGCAACTCAAATGCAAAAGGAACCACTCACCTCACATGAATACCCATTACATCCTTGTGAAACAGCAGCACAGGTAAAAGTCAGTAAGCACCTGACTAAAAACCAGAGGGAGAGAGTTCAACAGGTTCTGGAGGAACATACAGATGTATTAACAGATAAACCAGGCCATACAAATTTGCTACAGTATGACATGAAACTGGTAGACTCAAACCCAATCTGTATGAGAGCCTATTCTATTCCGTTCGCGAAGGAGAAGGCATTGAAGGAAGAAATAGATTATTTGTTGAAGGAGGGGATTATTTCACACAGTGAATCATCTTTTAGCTCTAGTGTCGTATTGTTGAGAAAACCGTCTGGGGAACACAGACTGTGCATAGATTACAGGAAACTGAATGCTGTCACAGAAGGACAAGTGGATCCATTACCAGACACAAAACAGTTATTTGCCAGACTGAACAAGGCAAAATACTTTTCATAGGTGGATCTTAGTAAAGGCTATTACCAGATCCCAGTGAAGCCTGAAGTGAGACCTTATTTGGCTTTTAGCACTTCGGATGGACATTATGAATTCAACATGCTACCATTCGGACTGAAAAAATGCTCCGAGTGTATTTTCAAGGATGATGCGCAAATTGTTGGATCCCCTGAATAACCCATGTATCACGAATTTCATGGATGATATTCTCGTCGCCACAGAGACATTTGAAGAACACATTGAAGCTCTAGAAATGTTATTTAATAGGCTTAGGGAGGCGAACTTGACTGCTAGGCCAACAAAATGTTGCATTGGATGCAAAGAGTTGGAATTCTTGGGACACACTGTATATCAGGGTAGCATGACCCCTGATCCCAAGAACTTGGAAAAACTGCAGAGAGCACCTAGACCACAAACAAAAAAAGGATGTGCGATCATTCGTGTCGTTATGCGGATTTTATCAAAAATATATCAAAAGATTTTAACTCTATTTGTGCTCCTCTGACTGATCTGACTCGCAAGGGACTTCCAGATAAAATTAATTGGACTGCGCAAAGTGAATTAGCGTTCCAAGACTTAAAGGAAAAACTCACTAGCAAGCCTATTCTCAAACTACCTGATTTGACACAGGACTTTGTCTTAAGAACCGATGCAAGTAATGTAGGACTCGGAGCGGCTTTGTTGCAAAGATCATCTTCACCTGATGGGGAACTGAAACCAGTCGCTTATGCAAGCCGCAAATTAAATAAGGCGGAACAAGGATACTCCACAAGCGAAAAAGAATGTTTAGCGTTAATCTGGGCAATAAAGAAGTTTCAAATCTATCTGTATGGTAGGACTTTTGTGGTCGACGGACCATCAGCCTCTCGTATTCTTATCTCAGGCTAAGCATGAAAACGCAAGATTGCTGAGGTGGTCTTTATTGCTTCAACCTTATCAGTTTAGTATCCAATATATCCCAGGCAAATTGAATGTCGGTGCAGATTTCCTCAGTCGGCACCCCTGTGATCAAAATTAGAGTAATGGCAGGAGTGAGGAGAGATTTTATCTATGTGTATCACTGGTTTTAGAACTTGCCGTAGGCATGTTTTCAAGTGGGGAGATGTGTCACAAAATTAACCGTGATACAACGTTAAAATATCTCCAATGATACAACGTAGGGATAAAAACTAATGCGTAAGCTACTAGAATACATGATCGCCCACGCCGCGGGTCATCACCCGCCATGGAAATTAAATGTTAGACTTGAAGGCCAAACGGAACGGGATGAGAACGGAGAGCAAAAGGAAAAATCTGACTGAACGCGTCCTTGAAACTAGCAATGCTAAAAGACGCAAGTGGTGGGGCCACCAGACTTCTGATATTGCCCCCAAGCACGGAGAGGTGGGGCCACCAAACTTCTGATATTGCCCCCAAGCACGGAGAGGTGGGGCCACCAAACTTCTGATATTGCCCCCAAGCACGGAGAGGTGGGGCCACCAGATCTCAGCACCAGAGCTACACATTCAAGCTACGTGAGCGTCTGGTCTGCTGAAAATTCACCAACTCAACTTATTTGATAACACACCCATAAAATTTCCATCAAATAACTGGACAATGTGTAATCGCCATAGACAGGGAGTGATGAGGCCACCCCAACAGCACATCCATTAAATGTTCTCCCAAATAGATTACAACTATAAACAGTAGTAATATTAACTAGTCTAGTAACATATATATGTACACACCTTGCATTTATTATGTAATATTCATGCATTTCTTTCATAATTGCAAAACCTTTCATATGTTCTGACCAAAATAAAACCTTGGTTCAGAACAAATAAATGTAAAGAAAATTACTATCAAAAATTTTACACAGCTGAGTTAGTTCCGTGTATTATAACATTTTATTAATATTATTAGACTTAGTAAATATCTGTGTGTGTGTATGTAAACTACCACAACACATTACATATCATTACCCTAGACATTTAAAGTAGCCACATTCATTAGTAAAAAAAGATAGGTGTGAGGTCGTAGTGGTAGCAAGAAGGGCCTTCTGACAATTCACAGCTACATTTTATCTCAGGAGCCTTCACAGCTGACCTCATACATCACACTTAATAATATCACCATCATACAATACCATCAATCCACTACACACATGAGGTCTTGAAGACTTGATGATTTTATTGATGTTTTCCATTCCTGCTGCAGCCATCCGTTTTGAACTTTTTGAAGCATGGCTTGAGAGTCTAAAACTACAACTGCCCTGGTTGATTGAGTTTCAGACAGCCACCTCTCGTGATGGAGGTTGTTGTCATTATTCAATTTCCGGAGGTCTGATATGATACGGATAATGAGTAAGGCTTTGGCATCCTTAGTCACGTTGTACAGTACGACATAGGTGTGACAGACGAACTCAGCTGACCCTGAATTGACCTGAAGTGGTGAATGATATGGTACGACCCTTCTTAACGACCCCTTCGGATAACATCAGGGTCCCCGAATATTGTGGTAACTTTTCGTCAAACGGGATTTTTTTCACGTGGACTCATTAGCTATGCAAACTTTCCACGCAGATTATCAACACGTTTGCTGATTAATATGTGGACAGTTTATCTACCGTCCATTCTGGTCATCGCATTGATTTAAGTGTGACAGCGCCATCTTGAGGTCTGTCGTTCTTGGCGCTGGCCCCATCTGGGCAGTCATATTGTCTATGTGGTTTAGTGCCTTTTGATCACGTTATCTTCAAGCCGATTTATTACAAGGCCATAATAAGCCTACGAATTAGTTGTGTTTTTGCTCTAGTTGTGTAAATCTGTGTTTTCATGCATTCTGGAGCAATAATCGCGTGTGTTATCTGTGTGGCGCAGATTAATCCGCGTAGCGCGCAGTAAATTGAGTGGTTAGGCCAGGGCTTATAAAAAGGGGTAGCAAGCGGTGAAACCGGTCTATGTTTGAGAGAGCCGCCCAGTGAGAACAGACTAAGAAGACACACAAGAGCCAAGCTGTAAATGCCTTGAGCACGTGAGTTAATTTAAATTAGCATTAGTTTTCTAGGATTCTGAAATTATATCGATGTGGCTATTTTAATGTTTAATGGGATAGATAGATAGATAGATGTGAGAGTTTAAGAGCGATTATTTCATTCTTCAGAAAGGCTATTCCACTGGAAATTTAGATAAGATTAACGATCGCAAGATAGTAGCCTCGTGGTGATAAAAGGCGGCGATAGCGAGTCTGATTAAACACGCTCCGCGTGGTAAACCTATAATAATATGTTATGCCGAGCGACACGCGGTGTATTTAGTCCCAGTTTGGCTTAAGTCGAGAATAATTATATTGTATTCTTTATGTAAGAGTAATTTAGTGTATTTCACGTTTATTGATAATTCTACTGTATATTTAATGGGTTACTGTGAGGTGAGAATATGTATTTAGATTTCTGGAGAGCGCGAGGCCACTCCTTTGTTGAGACAGGTGTTTCTCTGTTTGCTCCTGGTGGAGCATGGAAACACCAATGCGGCTGGTGTCCACCACAAGCCAACAGAAGCATTTTTATGCTATTACAGTGGTTGTTCCTGTAATAATGTGTTTCATGCGATGAGATTCCCAGCCGCACGAGTCGTCACATACGACATGCTTCAGAATGCAGTAACGAATATTGAGATAGACCAGTTGAGAGGTAGTAGTTAATTCTCATTATTGAGATTATTTGTTGTACATGTATTGAAGAATATTATTTTATGTCCAGTTGATTATTATTGTTTGTGTGAACAATGGGTTTGTGAGAGCACGTGGGCGTACCAGATGTATATTTTCTCTTCTCCGCTCCTGAGGGAGCATGGGGCCACCGGTGTGGTTTACCTCAGCATGGAGCATTCAGATGCTTTTGCAGTAGTGGTTTCGGTAGCAACCTATGTTACCCGGTGCGATTGCCAGCCTCATGCACAACACCATACTAGTCGCATTGGGCGACACGCATGAGTGTGTGAGATAGTTGATGATGTCAGGTGGGCGCATGTTTTCTGTATGGTAAGTGTTATTATCCATGCTATTGATGTTCACTTAGACGTTGTTTTATTTATTATTTTTCAGACAGTCTATGAACACTGACTGGGTGTTTGTTGGATTGTTTGTTTGGTGTTCGGTTCTGTTCGGTAGAATTAAATGTTGATCTGCATAAGGCTTTGGGTTGCTTGAATTGTTAAGTCTGCTGCTGAGAGGGTTGCAAGCAACCAATAATTGCAACCCCTGTCAAACGATCCTTTATAAATTTTCTTGGTGCACGGGTTTTGGGTGTGAGGTACATCTAGCCCCTGTCACATAAGGAGAGGTTGAATCACGCCCACGGATATCTCTTGAGCAATCTTATGCAGTTATTTTCATTAACTTGGTAAGAACGCCGGCCCAGTGGGGGCGTTGCCAGCATCAAACGGAAGTAGCGGCACACAATCAAAGACACTGAGGGATCTCAGGAAAGATTAGCGGCATGCTATCAAAAGCAGCAGTGGTCCATAGAGAACAGACGAAGCAGAGTCTCGCTGGTTTTTCACATCTCAGCGCGAACCGCAGAATCGCCCGCAACACGAAGACGGACGGGCGAGGCTAGCGGCCAGAGATTGATAATCGAACGGAATCCAGGGGCGGCATCTCTCCTTAGTCTGGCGGTCAGAACCCCAAAAGTCTCCTAAGATCTAAAAAGGTGTCAAATTCTAACATGTCCCCCCATTCTTGCATTCCAGTTAGATATATACAGACCATGAAGAAATGCATTTTATCACTCGTTGGCAAGACCTTTACAGAAGTACTAGCTATATTTGAAATCTTGTTAAATATTCCCCTGGATTTTCATATATATTTGCAGTGAATTATATTCTGTGCTAAACGGTATAATATATTTGTTTTAAAGTTATCAGTGGTCTAGTTCATTCATTCATTTTACTTCACTGTATTTTGTGATTAATTTAAAGCTATAAAATTAAACTTATCACAAATAGTTCCAGTTGAAAAGTTAATGAAATATCTATTATATTATTTCCCAAGTTGATAGATACGTACATGCTTAAAGTAACATCTTAAAGACGCGAAGGAATTTATAACAAATATTAATTGAGTTAAGTTCTATTTATACGTGTGTTTTTTTTTGGGAGCCGCGCTGGTGTAATGGCTTCGGCGTTGTACTGGCGACCAGGTGTTCATGGTTCAAACCCGGGCGTCGGCGTTTGAAGAAATGTTTACGGCCGGAAATTTGACTGAATAGCCTGAACGGCTCCTGTGATAAACCCTCTGTGGATGGGAAGGAGCGAAGCTCCTGACCGGGTTGGAAGGAAAGTCCTCAGGTTCCCCAGCCTCGCAATGACATGTCATTGGGCCGAAGGGCTGAAAGCCCAAGTGAAGCTGGTTAAGGAAAAAAAAAAAAAAAAAAAAAAAAAATACGTGTGCTTTAACTATTAAACTCGCGCGGAGTTCTTCTTAAATATAGAATTAAATACGCGAGTGTATATTATAGTCTTAACGGGAAAATCATCGCGCTTTAGAATGTTATTTGATGTTTCGGTATATTACATGTTTTCTATTTTTTCTAGAGTGATCATTACCTTTGCGATCCCAGCAAAGAAGTACAACCTGGTAATGAGTCCCCAGTCTCAGTTCTTAAAACCCCTTCCAGAAACTGATGAGACTGTGTATTAAATTTTAAATCTTTGAGTCGATCCTATGTTGGGGTTCCACTATCTTAATTTTTTCAAGAAAGAAAGCACATCCTAAGACAAATTAAATACCTCATCAACTAAATTAAGTTGTAACTGGAAGAAGAACAATTGCTAGAGTTTTCTATTTGTTTACTGCTACTGAGAGAGAGTACAGATTTACCTGAACTGTGACGGTGCCTAGTTTTACCTCACTGGATTTTAAAACCTATCTCACTGGACAGTTTATGTCACCTCGTTTAAGAAGTGTCACCACCAGCTGCGAAATCTAATAAAGCCACACCCCATTCTCACCGGAATCTAACTGTGACTGTGCCATCCCATAGACTCTTCGTATAGAATAAAACCACAATAACATTTAAGCTTCACGTCCGGCGATAAGTGAGAATATTTGCTAACAGCCGACCTCGCCACATCTGGGACTGGACACCGAAGTAACAAACACTTTACTTAGGCCAAGTGCAAATTGATGTTGTTGTATAATTCTATGGAGGGCTTGATGTCAAGTTCGGTAAGTCTGGATGAGAGTTTGTGTGTATTGGCCAATCACAACCGTGCATGACTGAATGAGATTTACGTGCAGCGATTTTAATTGCTTACCTGGTGGACACTTTGTATTTTTATTTCTTGTATTTTTCGCGTTAAAAGTAGGTTTCTTAACTCTGTTATTTCCTCTTCCTAATCTGTTAATGGAAGGAAAACCAGTTAAGAAGCAAAGGACAAATTTTTTTAATCCCCCTACCTACTAGTGTAACGTTTTTTTTTCTTTTTAGGATAGATTAATCCCATGTCGGGTTAACGTATCTATTTATGTTAACTACCTGTCATTGTGGACTGGGTTCTTTTCATTTGTCTGTACCAGAGGGAAGGGCTTAACGGAGATCAATCTTCACACAACAACCCCCCCCCTCCCATCCATCTTTGCATTTGTATTTTATTTTCGGTAAACCATGATTTATGCCTGTAACTTGATAGATGTTTGAGTGATTTTAATTGATAAATAAAAGTATAAAAGTTTAGCATCTGTGTTGGAATACCAAAGCCCAAATTCCCCATATCTGTTTAATATAGTTTGTATTCACGTGCGTCTGTGTGTTTGAAGCACCAAATCGGTGTGAGCGCAGGTGTGTGTCTGGAGACTGGCAAATAATTGTTTTACAAGGAGAGTTTGAGGAGAAGATTGAGAGGAACGATTGTCGTAAATAAGTCTGTCCTTACTCTCCCCAGCACTCTGGGAAGCAACTATTTACTCTCTAACCCTTATTATCACTGAGCCTCACCATCATTCTCCACTCTAAACGAGACCACTATTTCTAAGACTCTTTCTCTCAAAATAAATGTACGACAATATTTGGCTGGCTCGCCGTGATAAACATAATTTTAAGTCTGATCTAAGTCTGGGTCTAACTAGATAGTGTGAATGATCTATCTTTGTGAAGTAGGGAAATAAAAATAATTAGATTACACCCCTAGACAACGCCTTGTAGTATTTGGGTCGTCCACACAGCATATTTACAGGTTGTTTTCTTTCAACAGAGCAGGAAATTGAGGATAAATAAAAATATTTGTTATTTAAATTATTCTCTGGCAGAGAAAAATTAAATTTTTTCTTTATAAGATTTGCTGGGATTGCGTGATTGGTTTTACAGTCACTAAAGGTTTTTGAAGTTACTAGAGTTGAGCTTAGCTAAAGACGCCTTGTTCTGACTTTTTAAGTCTAGTTAACATCGTCTCTTCTCATAAACTGACTTCAGGGGCAGAGTTTTGTTGAAGGAGAATTAAAACTTTAGGAAAAATTTTTTTTTCCTTTAAATTGTTTTAATATAAATTTTTCTCTACTGTTAGCAAGAGTAGATTTTTTTCTAGTGTAAGTTACCATTTTAACGTGGCGTAGTCGCTTGCGTTAAGAGTCTTAAGTGACATCAATAGCAGCGATAAGTTAGCACATTTCAAGTTAGTAGGAAACGCAAGTAAATTTATACTTTGTGTTTTTTCTCGTAGCGGCTTTGAGTTTTCTCCCCTCCTTGTTTCTTCTTCCTATTCTCTAGTCTTAGAAGCATCCAGTTCTTTATCATGGCAGAGAGAATTAGGATGAGATCCATTTTGAGACAGGATGCGAAAGAATCAGGATTAGAAGGAGAAGCCGCGAACGTGTTTGTAAACACGGAACTTGAAAGGTATGACGCGGAGCAAGAGAGAACAGAGAAGAAGGAAGCACAGGACAGAGCAGAAAAGAAGGAAGCAGAAGAGAGGGCGGAAGCTAGGAAGAAAGAAGCGGACGATCGTCAATTGGAGCAGATGATAATCGAGGCAGAGATGGAAGCTCGCAGTGAAAGAGAGAGGGATAGACAGCACGAACTGGCACTTAAGGCTTTAGAGAGTCGGGGCGCTTCTACTTCGAATAACGAAGAGAGGTCTTCGCCCCAGTCTCAGTCCATGGATCTCTCCAGCACTCAATCTGCCCAATTAACTGCGATGTCTTTTGCTTTAGAGAATATTCCTTGTCCCAATGAAAAAAATTGACACCTTCCTAGAGAAATTCGAGAGGCTCGCTAATCTGTATGGGTTAGAGAGTTCCCGTTGGGCACTTAAACTCTCAACGTCATTAAAAGGTACTGCTTATGACGTATATACAAAGCTGGGAACCAACCAACATGATTACGACATGCTGAAGAAGGCCTTGCTGGAACGGTTTGAGATGACCGCCCGAAAATTTCTGCAAATGTTCAGAAACAGCAGGAAAGAGAGCACGGAAACATTTCCACAGTTCTCTTCACGTCTCACGGGCTATTTGACAAAGTGCATTGAATTATCTGACCTACCTCTAACATATGAGGGACTACTTGAACTTGTTCTTATGGAACAGATAAAGTCAACTTTGATAAACGAAACCCGTAGATTTTTGGCTGAACAGGGCGCAGTCAGGCTTGAGGACATCCTCAGTAAGGCAGAACACTATACCAATGCAATGGCCGAACTTCCCAGCACTAAACGTAAACCCACAGATGAGCCATCTCGTAAACAAAATCTAGAGCAGTCTGTTGCTGTCATTTTTGACGGGGTCATATGTCAAGTTATTTGTCGTATGTTTTTTTCACCCTAGTCAAATGTGAATAATTGTGTCTTTACCTTGCGGTGCAAGGTTGATTAGGGGTTGTCTTCCCTGTTGGTTCATCCTTTGGGGTTTGACCTGTATGAAGATAGGGTCAAAGGTAAACAGTTCGGGCTTGTGCCCATGCGCAGCTTTTAGCGCCAAGTTGAGATAGACTTCCGTCAGGCCGTGATGTAAGCTGACTTCTGTGGGACATGAAGTCTATTGTGTTTTCGGAGAAAATCTTCTAAGTGACTGCGTTGGCAGGTCTCCCCAGTGAATCTCTGTGTGTCGGAATGACAACAGAGTTCCTTATTGTGTTCTGAGGATTCGGTTCCAGGTAATACCGACTTTTTTCATTATTATGCTTTCGGTGGCAGAACATGTTGAAGGATTACCCAGTCTGTGAACCACAGCTCACCGGTCCTACATTTCAGAACTTATATTTTTACGCTCAAGGTAGCCATCCAAGACTATTGATCTTTATATCATCCAGAAGTCCAGTGACGAAGTTATATTGTGGGAACCGCAGATTGGCGGTATTTATGTCTACATAAGCATTACTGCAGGGTTGATGTTAACCTGCTTAGAAGAAGTACACAGATGACGTCATAACGAGGCCTGTGTTAATGCTAATATATTACAGCCTGATAATGTGCAATTGGCGGGGGATGCCAAGTTGTACCTGTATGTCAAAGTGATTAAGGTATCTGACGCGTTTAGTCAGAGATACTAAGGCGGCATTATGAACTGTCATTGAAGAACATTATTATTGACCATACACAACCACTTTGCCAATAACTTGCGATGAATTCACGCTGGACGAGATCAAACAAGCCGTTAAAAGATTAAAAAATTTTAAAGCTGCTGGAGTTGACGAAATTTCAGGGGAAATGATTAAAGCAGTTAATGACAACAACCTCTTGAGAATTTTAGATATTATAAATGAAGTATGGAGAGAAGAACAACCACCACAACAATGGAAAGACAGTATTATTGTAAAGTTACCGAAGAAAGGTGATCTATCAGACTGTAATAACTGGCGTGGTATATCTCTATTATCAGTACCTGGAAAATTATTATGTTGCATGATGTTAGAAAGACTTAAATTGCATGCTGACGAAAAGATCAGAGAAGAACAAGCGGGTTTCAGGCCGAAACGATCATGTATTGATCAAATATTCACACTAAGAACAATTATAGAAGAATCAGTGGAAAGGCAATCGCCACTTATTATCACCTTCGTCGATTTTTCAAAAAAGCCTTTGATAGTCTACACCGCCCATCATTGTGGAAGATACTTACAATCTATGGTTTTCCCAACAAAATATGTGAATATAAATCAAAGCGCTATATGACAATGCAAGATGTTGTGTTAGAGCATATAAAGGGAATACAGAATGGTTTACAGTAGAAACAGGGGGTGAAACAAGGCTGTATTATGTCACCACTACTTTTTGGAATAGCTATTGATTGGGTTATGAGAAACTATACCCACAATGAACAATTGGGTATAAAATGGACAAATGGAAAATTCCTGGGGGACCTGGATTTCGAAGATGATGTAGCATTCTTAAGTTCAACACCAAGACAATCCCAAGAAGCAATAAATAATTTGTGTCATCTCTCGGTTAAAATTGGTCTCCAAATAAATGCCTCTAAAACTAAAGCTATGAACTTTTCTAACGAGACCTTTGATATCATCTTGAACGGGGAAAAACTACAGAAAGTTGAAAGTTTCAATTATTTAGGCAGTAAAATGACTCAGGATGGTGACACAACAAGAGAAATCCATACTAGAATTGCTTTGGCAGCTAGCGCCTTCAATAGATTATCTAACATTTGGAAATTACGATCATTGAATATACATACCAAGCTTCGTCTGTTTAATTCAAATGTTATCTCAGTGTTTAACATACGGCTGTGAGAGTTGGAAAATAACAAAATCATTGGAGAACAAGCTGAATACATTCGAGAACAAATGTCTTAGAAAACTCATGAACATCAGTTGGAAAGAATTCAAGACTAATCGACAAATAAGAGAAGACTCTAGGCAGAAATATGTCTCCGACTATATAAGGAAAAGACGATGGTCATATATCGGTCATGTCCTACGAATGCAAAACAACAGAATACCACTACAGGCGCTCACTTGGGTTCCTGAGGGTAAGCGGAAAAAAGGAAGACCGAAAGAAACACTCAGAAGAACAATAATAAGAGAAGGAAGAACGTTGGGCCTAAATAATGTGCAAGAGCTAAGAGGAGTGGCGTCACAACGAACAACCTGGAGAGCACTGGTTTCTGCCTTATGCGCCGTGTTTGGCGCTTAAAGAATTTATTATTATTATTATTATACACGAATATTGGAATGTTTACCAGCCTTTTTTGAGTGCCTGATGTATATCTAACGATTTCCGGTCAGCATGACCTTGTTTACACTGACTGTTCATGTTGATGCTATGTGTGTTACCGTCAATAAATGTTTTGAAATGTGCCTGCAATGTCCAAGCATCTTTGACTACTGCATGTGAGTGTATGGGTTGCATGACATACCATATAAGAACTCAAACACATTCGCGCCTTCATTCGCACCCACACTCAGCACATCATACGCAAGTACCACACCTCTAACAACATGATGTTTACTGTCTTGTGCAAGTGATCACCTCAAGAACGAAAAAGACAGTTACACAGTCATCCTATTCTTCCAATCATTCTCACCATTACAACCAACGAGAAAATAATACCCAGAGACCTCCCCAGGAAAAATCGAAATTCTACAAAACCCGATTTCCCCCAAACAACAATTCTGATCAACCCACCAAGCCTACGTTGCAGCGCGGCCACCAAGGTCAAGGAAAAGGGAAGACCCCTACACCAGGGACGTCTAATCAGGGCAAACACGACGGGCCAAACCGCATCGAATGCCTGCATACAGCCTCGCAAGGTAGAGTCTATGTCAGTGATTCTCAACCTCAGGGGGACCGACCCTCAACGCGAGGAACTGTAATTTCTAATGGTACCTCAACTACTTGTCTCTTTGACACTGGACTTTAGATGTATTGTCGCCAGACACCTAGTCAAACCAGGTCAGGAGACAAATGAAACCGTCAAACTTAGTGGAGTTTTCAGAAGTGTTGCACCCAGGACGCTTCCTATCGCACTGGTAGAAATACACTCTGATTTTGTCAGAGGTGTCATTAAAGCGGCCATAATGGATGATCCGATCTACCCAGTCATCCTGGGATGTAGATATGTGTTTGTTGGGAGACCAAAGGAGCCGATTGTGGTAGCGGTAACCACAAAAGGGCAAACTAAGAAGGAGAGGGAGAATGTTGCCGAACGAACTGAAGTAGGCGCAACAAAAGGAACTTACTCTGGAGCCCTGCTTTACAAAACTGCCCATGGCTAAGGACCCCAGACACCACGGAGACATCTTTTCTAAGGATGGCGTTTTGTATCGTAGAACGGGCGACCCTGATACAGGGAATAACCAGCTCCTAGTACCGACGCAATACAGAAGCCAGATCTTAGAAATGGGGGACTCTCTTCCCTTTAGCGGACATATGGGACAAAACGCCACTATTCAGCGAATAAAAAACCACTATTGGTGGCCAGGAATGAACTCTGAAATTATCAGGTACGTGAAATCCTGCGCCCAGTGCCAACGGGTAGCACCCAATCACTTGACACCCCCAGTACCTATGTGGCAAATGCCAATAGTAGGTACTCCATTTGAACGGGCTGCTGTCGACATCAGTTGACCCCTGGAACGGACCAAAAGAAAGAACAGGTTCATCCTGACTTTAGTCGACACTTGCACGTCGCAGAAGCCCTCGTGCAAATCTTTACATGGTTGGGATTCCCTCAACAAGTGTTGATGGACAATGGATCCCAATTCCGTAGCCTGTTAATGGAGGAGATCTTTAAGATCTTGAGGGCCAAACATATCCACACAAGTCCCTACCATCCGGCCGGAAATGGGCTCGTGGAACGTTTTAATGGCAGCTTCACCATGATGTTACGTAAGCTGGGTCAGGAGAAACCGGAAGACTGGGACCTATATATATCTGCTGCCTTATTCGCCTACAGAGAGGTTCCCCAAGCGTCTACGGAATTCGCGCCAGCTACACTTTTATTTGGCATACCTATTAAGGGGCCACTAGAAGCCTTACTTCGGTCCCTGAATGACCAAAAGGCTGACGAGACAGTCGTCTCTGCAAGCAAGTATGTATCTAAGCTCAAGGAAAGGCTAAAGCTAGGATGGGATCTAGCTACTACCAACCTTAAGAAAGCCCGCGATAAACATGCTAAAAGATACAACAAAGCTGCAAAAGAGAGAGAACTACAACCAGGGGAGAAAGTTTTACTGCTACTTCCAACCGGAAGCAATAAACTTCGCATCGGATGGCAAGGGCCGTTTACCGTCCTTAAAAAAATCTCAAGTACTAATTACAAGATCTCGATAAAAGGAAAGGAAAAGGTCTTCCACGTAAACCTCCTTAAGAAATATTTGGAATGACTGGTGCCATCCTCCGAGCATCTTCTGGCTGTCGCCATAGCAACGGAAGACAAGGAAGATGATGATGGTTGCATGGAGTATCCATTGCAACCCACATAATCCTTTAAAGATGTCAAGTTCGGCGACAATCTCTCACAAGAACAACAAATATAAACCAGGGTGCTACTAAAACAGTACAGTACAGTCTTAACGGATGTACCTGGTCGAACAAATCTCATCGAATTTGAAATGAAATTAACAAACGAGACCCCTGTTCGAACCAGAGTTTACCCCATCCCGTACGCTAAAGCTGATGCACTTCGCGGAGAAACAGAGAAGCTTCGTCAGGCAGGAATTATCAGTGAGTCTACATCTCCTGACAGTTCCAGTGTAGGGCTGTTGCAGAAGCCCAATAAGGACGTTCTGCTGTGTATAGATTACCGGTTGCTAAACGCTGTAACGGAATTCCAGCCCGAACCTCTGCAAACTGTTTCTGAGTTGTTCACCAAGCTCAGCAAAGCAAATATTGTCTCCAAGATTGACCTCAGTAAAGGTTTTTATCAAATACCAGTCAAGGAGGAAATTAAACCTTTGTTAGCTTTCAGCACTAGTGAAGGACATTACACATTTAATGTGAAGCCGTTCGGATTGCATAACGCACCAGGAGTGTTCACCAGGATGATGAGGAAGCTTCTAGAACCTTTGCAAAGTCCCCTTATCCATAATTTCATGGATGACATATTAATTGCATCGGAAACCTAAGAAGAATATATTGCTACGGTTGCTATGCTCCTCAGGAGACTACAGGAAACTGGTCTCACAGCCAGACCTAGCAAATCTCTCATCGGGTTTGAACAGTTAGACTTCCTGGGGCATACTATTTCTCACGGATGTAGTTGGCCTATTAAGAAGAACGTGGAGAAAATAGTGGCAGCAAAAAGACCCCCAACGAAGAAAGACGTACGTTCCTTTGTATCACTATGTGCATATTATCAGAAATACATCTAGAACTTCAACGGACTGACAGCACCTCTGACCGACCTCACTAAGAAAGGGTGTCCTGATAATTTCATTTAGGATCAAAAGTGCGAACACGCGCACAGCACTTTGAAAGGACAGTTGTCTGCATACCCCATTTTGAGGTTTCCTGACCTCAAGAAAACTTGTGTACTGCGGGTCGACGCGTCAGGTCAGGGCATCAGGTCAACGCTGCTTCAAGCCGATGACAGTGACCCGAACACGCTATTTCCAGTTGCCTATGGCAGTCAGAAATTAAATAAAGCTGAACGGAACTACAGCGTAGTTGAAAGAGAATGTCTCGCTCTGATTGACGGTATCAGACGCCATCATGAGTTTCTCTATGGGACATCTTTCACGGTGCAAACAGACCACGCTCCGTTAGCATTTCTTGGTGCCAATAAAGAATTAAACGCAAGGATCATGCGTTGGGCCCTTCTTCTAAGCGTTTATTCTTTCAAAGTGGAATATATTCCGTGAACACAGAATGTCGGGGCGGATTTCCTGAGTAGAAACTGGACTACGGAGGAAGAGGAGGAAGTTGAAAATACCAATCACCCAAAAGCAACCGATCAGGGCAGCTTCATTGTCATAAATCAAACATGAAAAGATGTTTTCATGTCTCAAATGAGGGGACGATTGTGACAGACGAACTCAGCTGACCCTGAATTGACCTTAAGTGGTGGATGATATGGTACGACCCCTCGTAACGACCCCTTCAGATAACATCAGGGCCCCCGAATATTGTGGTAACTTTTCGTCACACGGGATTTTTTTCACGTGGACTCATTAGCTATGCAACCTTTCCACGCAGAGTGTCAACACGTTTGCTGATTAATATGTGGACAGTTTATCTACCGTTCATTCTGGTCATCGCATTGATTTAAGGAGAGGTTAAATCACGCCCACGGATATCTCTTGAGCAATCTTATGCAGTTATTTTCATTAACTTGGTCAGAACGCCGGCCCAGTGGGGGCGTTGCCAGCATCAAACGGAAGTAGCGGCACATAATCAAAGACACTGAGGGATCTCAGGAAAGACTAGCGGCATGCTATCAAAAGCAGCAGTGGTCCACAGAGAAAACGAAGCAGAGTCTCGCCGGTTTTTCACATCTCAGCGCGAACCGCAGAATCGCCCGCAACACGAAGACGGACGGCCGAGGCTAGCGGCCAGAGATTGATAATCGAACGGAAACCAGGGGCGGCATCTCTCCTTAATCTGGCGGTCAGAACCCCAAAAGTCTCCTAAGATCTAAAAAGGTGTTAAATTCTAACATGTCCCCCCATTCTTGCATTCCAGTTAGATATATACAGACCATGAAGAAATGCATTTTATCACTCGTTAGCCAGAGCTTTACAGAAGCACTAGCTATATTTGAAATCTTGTTAGATTTTCCCCTGGATTTTCATATACATTTGCAGTGAATTCTATTCTGTGCTAAACGGTATAATATATTATTTTTAAAGTGATCAGTGGTCTAGTTCATTCATTCATTTTACTTCACTGGATTTTGTGATTATAGTCTTAACGGGAAATTCATCGAGCTTTAGAATGTTATTTGATTTTTCGGTACATTACATGTTTTCTATTTTTTCTATAGTGATCATTACCTTTGCGATGTCAGCAAAGAAGTACAACCTGGTAAAGAGTTCCCAGACTCAGTTCTTAAAACCCCTTCCAGAATCTGATGAGACTGTGTATTAAATTTTAAATCTTTGAGGCGATCCTATGTTGGGGTTCCACTATCTAAATTTGTTCAAGAAAGAAAGCACACCCAAAGACAAATTAAATACCTCATCAACTAAATTAAGTTGTATTTGGAAGAAGAACAATTGCCAGAGTTTTCTATTTGCTTACTGCTACTGAGAGAGAGTACAGATTTACCTGAACTGTGACGGTGCCTAGTTTTTCCTCGCTGGATTTTAAAACCTATCTCACTGGACAGTTTATGTCATCTCGTTTAAGAAGTGTCACCACCAGCTGCGAAATTTAATAAAGCCACACCCCATTCTCACCGGAATCTAACTGTGACTGTGCCATCCCTTAGACTCTTCGTATAGAATAAAACCACAATAACATTTAAGCTTCACGTCCGGCGATAAGTGAGAATATTTGCTAACAGCCGACCTCGCCACATCTGGGACTGGACACCGAAGTAACAAACACTTTACTTAGGTCAAGTGCAAATTGATGTTGTTGTATAATTCTATGGAGAGCTTGATGTCAAGTTCGGTAAGTCTGGATGAGAGTTTGTGTGTAATGGTCAATCACAACCGTGCATGACTGAATGAGATTTACGTGCAGCAATTTTAATTGCTTACCTGGTGGACACTTTGTATTTTTATTTCTTGTATTTTTCGCTTTATAAGTAGATTTCTTATATCTGTTATTTCCCCTTCCTAATCTGTTAGTGGAAGGAAAACCAGTTAAGAAGCAAAGGACAAATTTCTTAATCCCACTACCTACTAGTGTAACATTTTTTTTCTTTTTAGGATAGATTAATCCCCTGTCGGGTTAACGTATCTATTTCTGTTAACTACCTGTCATTTTGGACTGGGTTCTTTTCATTTGTTTGTACCAGAGGGAAGGGCTTAAGAGAGATCAATCTTCAAACACCCCCCCCCCCCCCCCCCCATCGTTGCATTTGTATTTTATTTTCGGTAAACCATGATTTATGCCTGTAACTTGATAGATGTTTGAGTGATTTTAATTGATAAATAAAAGTATAAAACTTTAGCATCTGTGTTGGAATACTGTCACAGTATAATATCTACACTTTCATGACATTGTCCTCTAAGCTCGTATTAAACTGCGAGAGGTCACACAATCAACATACTTATAAACGCCATTCACAAAGCGTACACGAAGGCGTGCTGACAATCTCCCTTTTTAATAATAACAATGAAACACGTAGGAATTCAATAATAATAGCAATACATTGTCAGCAATAACCATATGACTGGATCAACAAGTCCTACTACCACTAGACTATACAACAATGCTGTACAAAAGCCAGCAACCATAAAGAGAGCACGATTAATATGCAATGCGGCTTCTAAAGCCGGCCAACTGACATCTTTCTCTGTCAGGCTTCCTGTTCACTCCATTCCATTGCACCCCTTTGCACCATTTTCTTTGAAAGCTGATGTGCGCACCAAAATATATGTTTATTCCACCAAAGTCCATGTGCGCAACAAAAGATATTATGTGACAAATACCAAAGCCCAAATTCCCCATATCTGTTTAATATAGTTTGTATTTACGTGCGTCTGTGTGTTTGAAGCACCAAATCGGTGTGAGCGCAGGTGTGTGTCTAAAGACTGGCAAATAATTATTTGACCAGGAGAATTTGAGGAGAAGATTGAGAGGAACGATTGTCGTAAATAAGTCTGTCTTTACTCTCCCCAGCACTCTGTGAAGCAACAATTTACTCTCTAACCCTTATTATCACTGAGCCTCACCATCATTCTCCACTCTAAACGGGACCACTATTTCTAAGACTCTTTCTCTCAAAATAATTTTACGACAATAGGATGGCAACCTCATCACGTAAAACATTGCTACAGTGTCACGGATTGACTCCCTTTAGCTATCCAGTAGTGGTCCAACAGTGGTCAAAACTCAAGAGTGTCTAATATGGGCCTTCTAACGTGTCTACCTTCGCACAAGATTACTCTTGACAGATTTGTAGATAGAAGGATAATGATGCTTCTATCTTAATATATATATATATATATATATATATATATATATATATATATATATATATATATATATATATATATATATATATATATATATATATATATATATATATAAAAGTCTTGCACATACGATTGCTTTCATACATATAATAACTGAATCAACTATGATTGTTATATGTTAGAATAACATTTAACAAATTTAATAATCAATTGGTTTTAGCAGGTTAAATTTGAAATGAAATGATGGTAAATTTTTATCTTCATAGAGACTGGACAGAGGAAAGTTAATGTTCTTTGCTGTTGTCTGTTAGTAAGCACTTAGCTTGGAATCGATGACTACTGCAGCCGTGGTTTCGTCAATTCTTATGTGATGAGGTCACTTCTTCACACAACTTGTCCAATTTAGGCGGTTAGTGTAGATTCCCTGCTTTTAGAGTAGAACCTTCATCTTCCAGCTTCGTATCACGAACGATCTGATAGCTTCGTTTCACGATCAGTCTGATAGCTTCGTTCCACGAACTATAAACAAAATAAAAAGAACAAATGCCTCTAGTAAGTACATTTGTGGGCTGCAAATTAACGGATCTCTCAGACAGACAAAATGTCGTTCTTTTCTTCGATCGTGCGCGACCACATTGGGTAAACACAGATCATCTCAATCAAATGTGGCTAGAGCCTATGGTGATAAACGTATTATTCGCTGACCAGTCTAACTAACCTCGATAATAATACAGTTCACCTGGTGAAACGTATACAAGTCTTGGCGCGGCTTCAGAGCAAAACCTGATGAAGGTGCATGAAATATGCCAAATAAAAAGCGGATGAAAGAGAGACAGAGGGGCCCAAAAGTACATGAACAAACGTTTTGTTACAAGCAGAAACCACTGCTGCAAGAGAATATGAATGCTTTGAGCAGGCTTCCTGCAAGAGGGCCAGCTACATAGGTGGGCATATGCTCCATCTGAAGTTAACCGGAAAATGAATGAAAAAATAAATCGCATGTGTAAGGCAGTTTTAAATTCAGACTCAATTTTAAATATTGCTCAACATTTTGACATTTAAAAATAAAAAACCCATGTAAAGGAATATTAGTCAGAATTAGCATTAAATAACATGAAAGTTAAAAAAAAAAATAGAAACTGTTTGTGGTAAGAATTTTATGGTACATGTAGAGCTAGAGAGCCGAACGTTTTCACAGCGCGAGCCGTATGCATATTTTGGTTGTAATTTTAGTAAGTATACAATCCGTAGACAGCGAACTATAAACAGTACAATTATTTAGAATAAAAGCTCATAACAACAGAATTTATTTATGAGATTGTGAATTTATTTGGAAAAAAACAAAATAACAGTAGGATGCATATTTTCAGACAGTAACAACATTTGAGCTGCTCATGGTTAACTAGATTCCACACTACTTCTTGACGCTGGAAATTCGACAGTGTTATGTAAATTACGTTACAGACAGTGTCATGTTTTTCTTGTTACATACCATGAGTCTGTGCGCTACAAAGGGAAGCAATGGATTAAATTGAAGCCCTTTCCGCAAAAACAGCGAATACAGATTCAAATAAACCAGCACAGTTTGTGTATGTAACGTTTCATATAATTAACATTCTTAACGAAATAACAGACATAAGAGAAGAAAGAAATAATTACATGTACCTTGTTTCTGAAAAAATGTGTGCAAGTGAATAACATTGCTTAAAATATTAGTTGTTACTCTTCTACCCTAGGATGTAGAGGCTTGCAATAGAGAACGCCATACTGTCCTAGCGGCTGTCTTCCTCCCGGCCTGTTTCCAGTCTAGTATTCAGTCCTTCAAGAATTGTCTAATGGTGTCCTCACAGCGAACACTGGATCGTCCAGGAGATCTGGATCCCTGGCTCTTGGTTTCCAGTATTTGTCGTGGTATCTTACCTTTTCCATTCTACATATATTGGTCACAAAAAGTAGGGGATATTTTAAGATGGTATGTATTATTTTACAAAAGAGTGGATTTCGTATTTTAATGGTTGTCCGGACATATCGAGCACGCTCTTCTCCATTCTCACGTGCAATATCATGTTGACCTGGTGACTCGTAATGAGTAAGCCAATCCCAAGAACAGAGGTGGGGCCCATCCGTAAAGTTCACACATTAATTTTTTTCACAAAAATGCGTGTATCTCGGGTTTGATGAACACTACTCACGATGGACAGGTATAAAAAGACTCTGCAACAGATAAAATTTCTTTTCTTCGTCATGGAACGTTTGACAGAACAGCAGAGATGGATAGGCATAGGCATGTTGCAAACCGGAAGTCAGCAAGTGGATTCTGCTCAGAACCTTAATGTTTCACAGTCAGTTGTCAGCAGACTGTGGAACAGGTATCAAAATTTCCACACAGTGGCTGATCTGCCTCGGACTGGCCGCCCAAGAGTCACTACACGCCGTTAAGATCAACTTCTTGTTACTCAGGCCCTCAGAACTCGGACTCTATATGCTACTCAACTTCAGCAACACCTTCAACAGACAACTGGGATCCGGGTCTCAACTCAGACAGTACGAAACCGTTTGCACCAAGTGCAACTGGCCTCACGCAGACCGTTTGTAGCTTTGCCCATGTCACCACAACACAGGCGAGAAAGAATGGATTGGTGCCAACGTCATCATCGGTGGACCAATCAACAGTGGGCATCAGTGATGTTTTCTGATGAGTCCCGTTTTGTTTTCGATTTTCATGATCGTCGAATACGTGTCTGGCGACGGCGAGGTAAACATTATTAGCCTCCTGCAACTGTTGCACACAACCGTTATGGAGGTGGCAGTGTAATGGTGTGGGCAGGCATCTGTATGAATGACAGGACCGACCTTCACATATGCCAGGTCAATATCACAGGGCTCTACTACCGCGACAACATCATCGAGTCTATTGTTGTGCCATTTGCTCAACGGCACGGACCAGATTTCATGTTACAGGATGACAATGCACGTCCTCACCGTGCTCGCGTCGTCCAAGATCACCTTCAGATGCAGCATATCCGAACGTTACCGTGGCCGCCGATGTCCCCCGACCTGTCTCCTATTGAGCATTTATGGGACCTCCTGAATAGACGCGTCCAACAACGTCCAGCCGCTCCATGGACTCTTCAGCAGTTAGCCCAGGCCCTTCAGCAGGAGTGGCAGAGAATTCCTCAAGACAACATCAGAAGGCTTAATTGCAGTATGAGACGTCGTTGCAATGCATGTTTAGCGGCAAACGGGGGCCCTACACGTTTTTCAAAATATTGGAATATTTTTGTGAAAATGAAGTACCTACCCCGCTTTGATTGCCAGTGCGACTAAAATCATGTGAGTAAAGCCATAACACTTCTTATACCGCAAATGTCTTGTTATGATGCTGAAGTTTACTTGTACGAAGGAATAAATGAACTAATTTGAAATATATTGTCTTTGGATAACTTTTAAATTCAATATCCCCTACTTTTTGTGACAGGTATACATGGCCAAACAATCGTAGTTGGGAATGTACCACTTGGGTCAGCAGGGGCTGGGTTTTAAGGCATTGCCGTTGTAATATAATGATCAAGGTCTTTTCGCTCATACTATTTGAATCGCATACATTTAAGAAATGTGTTACACAAATTGCATCAGATGAGTACGCTGGCGGTGGATTTTCACTTCTCCCTCTCTTTATTGTCAGATACGGACGGCGCCGTTTTAAAATTCATGTGAGATAAGATTTCTACCTGCAAAGCGATCAAAAGTGTTACATGATATTAATTTATCGGGGAAACTTATTTTTATATGAAGACGTTTATACGATGAATAATCATTTTTTTCATAATTATCAGGCATATCAAAATTGTTCTTCTCATTCTGAACTACTGTGAAAGCTCGTAGTGTCAACATGTTCTATTTCATTATTCGCTGCAGTTGATTTTTTTTATTCAACTTGCATAGACATTTGTAAAATTGTGTACAAACACAAACTGTTAAAAAGTAATTGATTTCACAAGTGAAAAATGTACTAAATACAGTTATGACATGCTATGATACCTAGATGTATTAACACTAGCATTGATTATATCATAGGTATACTGTGATTACTTACAATCATGCCCGTAACGGCTAAACGCGTACACGACTTGCTGATGTATACAGTCATCACACCACCAATACAATCACTAAAAAATAACTACCTGTTATGCTAGGGCTTGCGAATGTTTTTGTATAAATATCTGACAGGCATTGGGCTGACAGTTTCAGCATAAACAAGAAATATTGTCGTCAATGGAGAGAGAACGGGTTTCCATACTCCTCTCGATAGATCGCATGTGACCCCGACCTCTATGGATCCATGTTTGTCACGGAGTGTCCCAACAAATGTGCTGGTTCTTAAGACATCTAAATCTTTCACCCTATAGCGCCAGCCGTACTTATTGGCATGGTCAGCCATAGGTAAACAACAGTAATCAGTGCAAATACACCAGATAGCACTGAGGCACAACATACGCATTCGTCAAGCCAGAGTTTCAACCATCAATGGTCAGATAGACTTGAGGTGTACACACGCCAGACACCATAGCGGAAAATATCCTTTTCCAGTGCAGTTATTCAACAGTGATAATTTATTTACTGTGTCGTACAAACATAACCTTATATTATTTTATTCGTCAGCAAGCAGTTTACTTGCCATTTCATCATTATCCAGTGTAGTTTACCTATTTGTGTGACTGAAGACTGTTCGTCATACTTGTCACCAGTCCAGTCTCAGGTTAAGAGTAAGTGAGTTGTTAATTAAGTCTATGTCATTTGTTATCTTTGTTCATTGCATAATTTTGCACCATATTTATTTTCAGTTGCTATATATATATATATATATATATATATATATATATATATATATATATATATATATATATATATATATATATATATATATATATATATATATATATATATATATATATATATATATATATATATATATATATATATATATATATATATATGTTTCTGTAGCTGGGGGTTTCTGTTACAATCTGTTTTACATGATGAGGTTGCCAGGATCATTTCGACAAATTTAATATTTGTTAAATGTGGTGTGGGAGCCGCGGTAACGCAGTGGTTAGTGCACTGGCTTCCACTCTCGGTGGTTAATGGTTCGATCCCCAGTTGAGGTGGGATTTGTTTATACCGCAAACGGCTCCGGGGTCAACCCAGCCACATGAATAGGGTACCAGAACAACTGTGGGAAGGTTAACGCGGCCGGCGTGATGCTGACCACATCACCCCTAGTATGCCGATGGTCAAGAAATTACGGGCCTAACACCGTATTTCCAATATGCCTCAATAGTCGTGTAAGGGGATCTCTAAATGTTTTGACTTATTCGCATAAGTAATTTTAGTTTGTTCCATTGTAGCACTGGTTTGTTCCATAGTAGCACTGGTTTGGCCCATTGAAACACTGGTTTGTTCCATAGTAGCACTGGTTTGTTCCATTGTAGCACTGGTATGTTAAATTGTAGCACTGGTTTGGTCCATTGTAGCAGTGGTTTGGTCCATTGTAGCACTAGTTTATGTAAGTCTATATTCACATGATGTGGTTGCCACCCCTATGGACAACCTCATATTAGTTGTCTTAAAGGAGTTGACTCGTGGTGTAGTAGTCCTGCTCTTTCTTTATCTAATAAGTGACCCCCGGGAACTACACGGGGAGACTCATATTTACATGGAGCTAAAAATAGCTACAGTTACCATCGTGGTAAACATATATTCTGTTAGAACAAAAGAATCTCTGTTAGAGACAAGATAGTGTTCCTCACAGACTCTCTGTTAGAGACAAAACCGTGAGTAATTTTTTTTTTGTAATATGTAAAAGGGCGGTAGATCCTTGCCCACTACAAGTTATATGCAAATGAGAATGCAGATAGAGTTGCCAACTAAGAGAGAACAAACACCAAACTAAAGTCGGAGACACATACAGGAGATAAAACCAAAATTACGTAAGACGTTTAAATAAAAATGACAGAAGGAACGTCAGAGTCTGATACAGCTGAATCATACAACTCCTTGCCAAGAAGAGATGAATTGAGTATTTTCAGACTGAGAAGTGACCATTGCAGACGCAAACATCATCTGATCAACAAACTGAAATCCAGACAGACAGACGTGCCTATGTAGTGAGGACAAAAAAAGCAATAGAGTGTATCCTCCAATGTTATTGGCGCTATAAGAGCAGCAGAGTTACAGCACAGCTTTCTCCATACAGTTAAAAGAATCTGAGATGGACTCCCAACTCTGTAAGAGAGATAGTTGATACATTTCTCTCACAAATAAACGTATAGATAATGTTTTGAGGATAGCATTGACTACATGAACTCCAAGTTAAACAAAAGGTGCAATCTCCAGATTATAAAACAAAATGAACAGTCTCCAAAAAATTAATATTACATAAATACTACACCCCATACTCTCCGGGTATAGAATTATTGTAGCCCATACACTCAGAATTATAGAAACATTGTATCCCATACCTTAAAGATATGAAAATGTATTATTTGAACTTCGGGTTATACGAGAATCATTGTACTACATACGCCCCGGGTTATGAAAATATAATACCCATTACGCTCCAGTTTATAAAACAGTTGTATCAAATACGCTCTATTGTGTTACTGGAACTCGATGGAATAGTAACAATGTAACCTGCCGAATAATCGCAGAATACCACTGAGGAAGAGTGGGCATTAGACCTGCTACACGATCTTTTAAAAAAAACCAAAACAAACATATAAACTTCAAAATTATCATACATATGTCCATCTAACAAGTGGAATCATGCGTGCATCTTAGCGGCCATAAAGACAAAGTTGGAGCAGCAGACAATGATCTAAAAATAAGAATGCAACAGTCAAGAGGAGCCGTTATTGCACTGAAAAAAAATACGGACATAAAATTAAATCCAGTCCAACATAAAAATTAACAATCTTCAACTCATATAACAGGCATTACTACTTGTATGGCCTTAACACATGGAGGACAAGAAAACGACAACAAGAAAGATACACACTTTCATAAATGAGGGATTGCGCATAAAGAAAACAGAAAGATTGGAGATTTGAGGAGTAGACGTTGAGTTGGGTAGGGCACATTGAGAAAGTCTCTTTTCTGAAATCTTCAGAGTAAGCGAATAAGAGTTACACGAATATGAACAAAGGAATTGAAGACATACCTCTTTATCTTCTTCTACTTTTACTTGTATCCTGCCTGGTGGCTAATGCGATCATGTATATCCACAACTTCCAAACGCCAGTACTATTTATGAGTTGTTTTGTTGACTTTCTTGCATTGTCAAACTGTCCAGTACTTTCTCTCTTTGTCGTATTCTGCCTCTTGTTTCTTCAATCTTAACGATGATAATTGTCTTGATGTGAAGCTTAGTAGCGTTTGAGATGGATGAAACAATCTGGAAAATACGGAAAAAACATGCATTGTAATGTGCTTGCAGCGAAAGTTTAAGAATCGTCAAGTAGAGGCCAATAATCTTTGTGTCATTTAGATTTCACAGATCTCTTTGCGTGTAACGCATCAAAAAATTACAGAAAATTTTAATAATTCAGTTTTATAATACAAGAGTTTTTCATGTTAACGTTTACATTATAAAAAACAAACAAACATTTTAACACCATAGCCGATAAAAGAAATCACGGTAAAGCACAAAGGAATACCATTTATTTAGAATGTATATTCCTCTTGTGATTAGTTTTTTCATTTATTTCGGCGTTTGGTAGATAATTTATGAAGATCTTGCCAGATTGGTTTCAGAATCAGGAGTGTCCATCTGCAATGTCTAAGTACCTACCGAAGCTCAAAATTGGTACAACAATCATGTTACTCAGAAACCTGGGATTCGAATACATGTCTATTAAACGTCAGCAAATTAGTTGTAAAGGACTACGATAACTGGGTACTCGCTTAGCGTAGTAGAATTGAAATTGTACGACACCAGTGTGGAACTGATGACAAGAGCCAGACAAGTACCAGCGGAACAAGGTGTCGGAAGAAGACGCTGGCGAGGTATTCGACAGACATTGGCTAAACCTGTTGACATTCTTAGCGGCGATACCTTGTTCTAGAATAACCAGAGAGAGCTGATGACATGTGACACGTGGAAGACATGGTGTGTGTTTTAACGGGCTATGCTCTTAGGGAGCTGACGAGTTTTGATAGAACTGAAATTATTTAACCAACATTACAGAGTCTATAGACAAGAAACTGAGAGATGAACCAGCAGGTTTTCGGCAAAACAGATCATGTACAAACCAGATAGCCACTTTTAGAATAATAGTTGAACAAAGGCTGGAATGGAATTCACCACTAAACATTGGATTTGTGGACTACTGTGGTGAGTTGGGATTATATAAATATTTATAGGGGACTTAGTGTACTGACTGAGATCAGCTGTGAAGGTCTCTATATCTAAAATGTTGATGTGTTATAGAGGACCTTGCTTGCTACCACATATTAGACCTCAATCAGACATATTCTTGAATTGATGATGACTTCGTTTAATGTCTAGGGTTATGATATTGATGAAGTGTAAGTTCACAACAACCAACAGACAGACAACCACAATTACTTTAATAATCCTCACAATTTACAGCACTAGAACGATCACCAACACATAACACTCTAAAAGACTATCTTATTAATTCAAGGGGTTAAGGTTTATAAAAATGTATTAATTTTTCAAGATATAGATATCCTGATTCTACCGCAATGTGAATCAGGAATCACAATACAATGTAATCACACAGTTTATATACAAAAGTTATGCAAAGGATCTTTGTCCAAACATCTAATATTATCACAATATGAGTGTAGTGTTGTGAAGTAATGTTATGAGGTAATACTGGTTGTTATAGCTAAGTTGTTGTTTGTCATCATGACTTCATATGTTTGCACTGTTAGAAATATTCTTAAGGGTTTCACAGTTTCTGTTTTAAAATCTATGTCCCTTTTATTATACAAGTCAGTTCAGGGGGATTTTTAGTTAAAGGTGAGCTCTGGTCGTGCTACAGTATCTTATCTTCAATAGCAGCTGCAGTAGAACTGAATCCTCTGCTCGCTTGCTTCTTATTTTGCTTTAAGATCAACACTGGGCGAAATCTTGGACCAGGAGTCTGATGCCAGAGTTCTGGATCATGCAAAGCTCCGACCAGGTGCAGCTAGGTTAACTTTAGTACCACGGTCCCTGAAATGGAGAAGGTTTTGCCTCCTTCTTCATAACTAGAATACAATCTATCTCCACACATAGTTACATGACAGTACAAACATAGAGTTCAGCGCTGTAGGCCAACTGCTAGCTTTTCATGTGACAAAGTATACACACCAGTATTCCTCTCCCTAATGGTTACAACGCCTCTGCAATTCCAGTAACAAGGTGTCATGTTACTATTTGGCAATCCAATATAATTATATGTAGTTATACTCCTCTTGGGCAAGCCTTTACATGGGGGAGCAATATCTAGGCCTTGCCTTCTGTTTGCTACTAAACCACACACATACAGACACAATTTATCAATTCATATTCAATTTTCATATAATATATATAGATATATATAGTAAACATGTCTAGCTTACCACAATTCAAGGAAATATACACTAGTACGTTGACTGGCGATGAATACTGGCACAATTTTGATCTGCCTTATCCCAGGCTTTTATTTAGAAAAATATTAGCTTGCTCTTAACGCACTGGCTTCTCATACAGTGTATTATCAAAACTGGCGATGAACTGACGCTTCTAGTTGAGTATATCTGAGGTTCTACCCAATAAGACCATGTTTACAAGCCTTTGAAAAACTTTTACCCATCCTACGTTTCCATTAACAACCAAAATAGTATTTGCAGTTCAACTAATAAGGTTTTGCCTTACATATTTCTACAGCCAATCAAATCGCATCTAACATATTGGCCTCATTTCCCTAAAGCAGTGTTTTTTCAAACACGCCATTAAAAAAATATAAGCAGAAATGATCTTATGCTGTCAGACAACCCCACTATAATATTTTGGCTATAATTTTTTAATTAATAGACTATTTGCGTAACACATAACATATTCTTTGTCAGCAAGTCCTAATGTACAAGAATATATAAGTTTAATGGGACTAAATGGCTTCGTTCAAAATACGTATTTTTCGAAGATAGTCGTGTATTAGTTTTTACTACCCGTTCACTTCTATGTCATGGGATGTCTTATGTACTTTCAGACTAATGTCAGGAGCTTAGATGTAAATCAGTAGAATGTCAGGTTTCCTGATCAGAGCTAAGATGGAGTCATGACCTTTTGTTAACTCTTTAGTTTTTTAACACTGTTTATTTGATATTGCCCTCATGCGCTTCGCATGTGGTCGGCGGTCACTTTTGAACCGCGAGACGACGTGGTACTAATTGCTTCGATCCGTCTATCCGTCTCGTCTCTGTTTTATTCCGTCTGTCTTTCTAGGCTAACATTTTGTGTATTGTAGTGGTTTTTTGATGGTACTGTATGGTTGTTGTGTTACCTAGTGTAATGTATGAGGTCAGCTGTGAAGGCTCCTGAGATAAATGTAGATGTGAATTACAGAAGGCCCTGCTTACTACCACTTACGACCTCAAACATATCTCTTTTACTATTATGAATGTAGCTACGTTAAAAAGTCTAGGGTACTGAAATGTAATGTGTTGTAGTAGAATATACAAACACACACAGATAATTAATAAGTCTAATAATATTAATAAAATTTTATAACACACTGAACTAACTCAGGCTGTTTTAGTTTAAATATTAAAATTTTCTTTAAATTTATTTGCTCTGAACCAATGTTTTATTTTGGTCAGAACATATGAAATGTTATGGAGTTATAAATGGAATGCATAAATATATGGCATAATAAAATGGGATGTGTGTACATAAGTATTTTATAAGGCTGGTTAATATTAATTATATTTATAGTGTCTCTGGGAAACTATTACTGGATGTGCAGTTGGGGTGGTGTCATCACACCCACTCTGTGACTAGAACAAGCTTTGTCCATTGTCTTATAAACTGTAATAAATGTTATCTTTCCCAAAATTCAGTATATTTATGATGGGGAAATATTTATAAAATCTTTAGGAGTATGGTGAATCCTCAGCAGGCCACTAATCACTCATCTTGTTTGCGAAGATTTGATGCTGGATTCAGGTGGCCCACTCCTCTCGGTAGCTAGAATACAATGGTAGACTGCACCGACACACTGTTTGGCTGCACACACATCTGCTTGTGTAACCTTGATTACTTATGTGGCACTACATTAGTGCCACAACAGAAACTCACAATTCTGAAACAAAATTTGTGCGCTGTGTCAGTAATCTATTTACTGCACCACTCTTACACACAGCACAACACATCAACAATACACAGAATGGGTCAGAATGGTTGACCACACAGCACATCTTACCCAGTTGTTTTCATATAGTACTAGTTCCCCAAGACTGCATTGCATCTGAGATATGTTCAATAGTTTCCTTTTATTCAATAAGATAGGTGATATGTTCCCACTGATCTCAATAAGAGATCCGCCTTCCATAGTCTTAGTTAGGCGTCCATATTTTTTGTTTGTCTCTAGACCCTGAACTTGGGCTGGGGACCTAGAGCGAACACTTACTTGTCGTAATCATTTTATATGATATGGCAGTATCAATCACTCGAAATATTAAAATGTACAAAATAAATACTTTCATTCTTACCAGAATTCAGAATTGAGAACACAGTTAATTGCTAGCAAAACTCAGCTGAGCTGCTGGCTATATGATGGCGTCCCCCTAAATGTATGTAATATCTTCTGGGAAAAACACCACAGGCAATAACCGACTGTGTCCCTGGACAGAATTGTATCAAATGGCAAAAATGCGCATCTCTGTCCCGCTAATATGATTACATTTGTCCAATCATAGACTTTCCCCCTTAATTTCTTTCAAATCTGCCACCCAAAAGTCAAAATTTCAGTCAGATCTCAGTCAAGTATGTATTATTGTCTGTTGGTCCGTCTGTCTCTACTTGGTTTTTCACAAAAACACACTTGGTTCTACATGCAATACCCTACACAAATGTGCCTCCTAAGTTATTTTTAGCCATAATTCTCCACCTTCCCCCTCTCTTTCATTACAGCTGGATATTTGCATTTGCGTGTCTCAAGGACGAAAATTTGAAACCTTAGTGAAAGTAGGAACAGTACAGTCGCTAGTCTGATATGAACAATACAGTCTTTTGTCAATATCTTCCTTGTTATCTATCCGTCTGTATAATTTAAAGTATATTATTTCTCTGCTTAAGATGGGCTATCAAACTAGCTAGGTTTTATATTCCTAACTCTATTATTAAGAAAAAACATATTTGTTCTCAAGGCTAGTGTAACTGTCTTTTTTTCCTGTTGAGGTGATCACTGGCCCAAGACAGTACACATGTTGTTAGATGTGTAGTGCGAGCGTATGATGAATTGAGTGTGGGTGCGAATGAAGGCGCGAATGTGTTTAGGCTCGTATAGATGTAGATCCTGCAACCCATACTCTCACATGCAGTAATCAAGGATGCTTTGACACTGCAGGCATGTTTCAAGACATTTATTGACGGGAACACACATAGTATCAACAGGAACAGTCAGTGTAACAAGGTCATGCTGACCTGACATCGATAGGTATACATTTGGCATTCAAAAAGGTAAACATCAGAATAGACGTGCATGGTCAATAGCAAAGTTCTTCAATAATGACAGTTCGTAGCGTCGCCCTTGGCGTCTCTGACTAAACGCGTCAGATGCCTTAGTTACTTTGACACACAGGTGCAATTTGGCACTCCCCGCCAATTGCACATATCAGGCTGTAGTATAATAGCCGAAAGCACAGGCCTCGTTCTGACGTCGGCCGTGTACTTCTGTTAAATAGGTTATCATCAACCCTGCAGTAATACTTATTGTAGATAGAAGTTCCGCCAATCTGCGGCTCCCACAATATATCTTCGTCACTGGATTTCTGGACAATATAAGACTAACAGTCTTGGATGGCTACCTCGAGCACAAATATAAAAGTTCTGAAATGGCGGATCAGTGAGCTGCTGTTCACCCTAGGTAATCCTTTACATGTTCTGCCACCGAAAAGCGTAATAATGCATAAAGGTCGGTATTACCTGGAAAATGAATCCTCAGAACTAAACAAGGAATTCTGTCGTCATCCCGACGCACAGAGATTCACTGGGGAAAACTGCCATAGCAGTTACTTCGAAGATTCTCCCCGAAAAACAATGGACTCTTGGTCCCTTCAGAAAAAACAGGACCTCCCGGCTTCCCGGAAGTATATCTCACTCCCGCTTAAAAAACCTTCCCATAGGCCTACGCCGAACTGTCAACCTCTGACCCTACAGGTCAAACACAATGAATGAATAAACAAGGGAAGACAACCCCTAATCAACCTGACATCGCAGGTAAAGACACAATTATACTTATGATACAAACATAAGCAAATAACTTGACAGATGACTCCGTCGAAAATGACAGCAACATTACTACCACCCCCCTGTAAAAAAAAAAAATGCAATTTTTTTTTTTTTTTTAATATGTTCATGAGCAAGATAGCACCAGTATCACTTCTGTGCTCATGCAAACAATGAACCTAATATCAGGTACAATAGAAGAGGGTACAAATCATCTCCCAACATAGGAGAAAATATTTCCTTTAAGCCAAACAAACTAAGGGATACCATTCAAGAAACCTAAGTTGCTGGCAATACCAATCATATATCAAACATTACTAAATAATATAATCATAGCAATATACAAATGTCAATGCTATTTTAGCAACATATCACTGATGGATGGACAAAATGAAATTTGTTAAATTATCTAAACATCATCCAAATACATTTGTATTACAACATATTATGATATTAAGGACAGACCTAAGTCTGAAAATATATCAGGAAAAACTAGGACACAAGATTTAACTGGAATCATGTGGGCATCTAGACAATATGTCCGCCATCACATTATCCGAACCACGGATAGCTCGCACCGTGAAATGGAAAGGCTGAAGAGCAATAGCATAACGAGTAGATCTCGAGCTCTTCAAATCCTTACTTTGCATAGCCGTAAGAGCTTTTTGGTCGGTTTCCATAAAGAAATGCGCGCCCAGAAGGAACCTTTGTAGCTTAAGAATGGACCAAACCATAGCCAACAATTCACGGTCCAAAACCGAGTAATTCCTTTCTGCCGCATTCAGCTTCCTAGAAATATACATTACAGGATGCAGAGTTCCTGAATATTCCTGCATTAGTGCCGCTCCAATCCCAGTGGAAGAGGCATCACTACGAAGGACAAAAGTCTTATCAATCGTCGGTAGTCTTAAGATAGGATGAGATGAGAACAAATTCTTAACCTGATCCAATGAAGATTGGCATTCTTGGGACCAACGCACCATATTAGGAGAACCTTTTTTCAATAACGTTGAAAGTGGTGCCATAATGGAGGACAGATTCTCAATGAATCTTCCATAGAATTGTATCAATCCCAAGAGACTACGCACTTGCTTTTTTGTCTTCGGAACCGAGATATTTAATATCTTTGAAATGTTTTGGTCCTCTGTCTTCAACAGACCATGACCAACTCGATGACCTAGGAAGGAAATTTCACTAAACCCAACAAAAGCTTTAGAGGGTTTAGCAGTCAAACTATGCTCACGTAGAGTAGATAGCAATTCCTTTAGACCCACATAGTGTTCTTCCCAAGTATCGCTGAAAAGAAAGATGTCGTCTAAATATGCAATGACATCTGCACGATCTGATAGAATTCGTCGCATCATGCGCACGAAAGTCGCTGGGGCGTTCATAAGCCCGAAAGGCATAAAATTCCATTGAAACAGACCCCTAGGTGTCGAAAAAGCAGTGAGAGGTTTGGCGTGTTCCGTCAATGGGACTTGCCAATAACCTTTCGACAAGTCTAGTTTAGTAAAGAATTTAGCTTTAGAAAGTCTAATAAGTAGATCATCTAATAACGGCATAGGTTCAGCATCGAACTTCGTAACTTGATTTAATTTGCGATAATCAACGCAAAGACGTATGTTATTGTCTTTCTTTCGAACAATAACTATCGACGAAGAATAAGCTGAAGTGGATGGTTCAATTATTTGTAGTTGAATCATTTCATCCAATTCTTTCTCGACTTGTGCTTGAAAATGAATAGGTATTGGGTATGGTCTTACTCTGATCGGATTACGATCAGTAAGTATGATGTCATGTTCTATGACATCTGTGTGTCCAGGAATGTCGGTAAGGACATCCTGATATGATTGTAACGTAGAGGATACTTGACGCTGTTCCTCAAAAGACAAGTTGGAAGAGACTGTAACGTCTCTCCACGATTCCGTTGAAGTAAGTGGAATCGCAGGAAGAGGTAAGTTCACGTCAGAAAAAAATAGTTTCCTCATCCTGTATAACAGACAGGGATGAGATGTGACCATGTTGAACTGGAGAGTCGTCCGTCGCCTGGAAAATAGGCTGTAAATAGTCTGGACGTTCAATAAACTCTGTTAGCATATTTATATGGAAGGTTTTATGCCTTCCATCCACATCGACAATATAGTCGACATCAGAAATTTTCGAGACTATAGTGTATGGACCCTTCCAAGAAATGAGAAGTCTATTCTCTCTTGAGGGCAGTAAGACATATGCTTTGTCTCCAGGACAAAGTTGACGTAGGCGTCTTTTCTTATTAGCAAATCGCCTAGCTTTTTCTTTCGCAAATTCGGAAGATGAAGTTGCTAACCTGCACGATTCGATAATCTTTTCTCTAAGAGCTATAACATATTCATATGACGATTGTGTATCATCGTCAATATATTATCGGAAGTTATCAAATCGTGTAACAAGGACATCGGCCCGCGCGGTTGCGCGCCAAAGACAAGTTCGAAAGGAGAAAACCCTGTATGCTCGTTGGGAACCTCTCTATAGGCAAAGAGGACTGCAGGTAAAACCCTGTCCCAATCTTCAGGATGATCCTCCGTTATCTTGCCAAGTAAGTTCTTTAGTGTCCTGTTAAGACGTTCTACCAATCCATTGGACATTGGATGATAAATACTACTGAGAGACCTTTTAATGTCTAGCGTAGCCATTACCTGAGACATAACGTCCGAAATTAACTGAGTGCCGTGATCCGACAGTATTTCTCCGGGGAATCCCAGACGAGAAAATACGAGCCAAAGAGCATCAGCGATATCGACAGTTGATATGCTCTTCAGAGGAATAGCCTCTGGCCAACGCGTGCACATGTCCACGCAAGTGAGGATAAATTGGTGTCCTCTGGCTGACTTAATTTTGAACGGACCAATGATGTCTATAGCCATTTTCTGAAACGGCCGAATCGGAATATCTGCAGCCTGAATAGGAGCAGCATGTCTCGGACCTCTAGACTTGACCTCTTGACAAATTTTGCAAGATCGGCAATAAATTCGGATGTCTTTATTCACGAATGGCCAAAAGAATGACGCAAGGACTCTAGTTTTAGTTCTGGAAAAACCCATGTGTCCAGCACACTGAGAATCGTGTGCATGCCGAAGAATTAAGGCTCTCATACACTTAGGCACAAGAATTTGCGAATGCATAGACTTGTCCGAGTGTTGTACCATTCGTACCAATATACCATTCTTCATAGTAATATACGATTTGTGATTCGTATTTTGATTGGGATCCCCTTTCTTTGCCAGAAGGAAGTATTTCTTCAAAGAAGGATCCTCTTCTTGACGTTTAACAAACGAGTCATGGGAAATCACCAAGTGCTCGTCTTGGCTATCAACTTCATTACTATTATCAGATGAAGTTGGGGGATTAAGAGCTTGAGCTCTTGTCATCACTGCATTGACCGTTTGAATGTTTTTCTTCTTCCCAACTAGAAATTTGTTGCGGGGTGCATTCCTTAACCCCATGAATACGACCGATTATAAGATCCGCAATAGGATTAGGAAGAAGACATGCATGGACATCTCCTGTGAAGAAAGGAGTGTCAATCCTAATAATAGCAGTAGGATAGCTTTCCATAGTACCACCAAATGTAACACATTTGATTGTTTTTCCAGTGGCACAGCAAGGATCTATCAGAGACTCCTTAACCCCGACGGTAGTACATCCCGAATCGAAAAGTACTGAGACTAGCCTATCATTTATTAGACCTTTATCTAAGATGAGAGATCCTCTCCCATCATGCGCAACTGTAGCAGGTAGAGCAGGAAGAGGGTGACCACAACTTAGCGTAGATACAGTCGATGAATCGAACAATGTTAAGCATTGGGGGCATTCAGTTGCTCTCCCAAAATCGAAAGCACAACCAGTGATAGCCCTAGAGTTACCACTATCATTTGCTGTATTACAGGCTCCATCAAACTCTTGTTGTGCAGAGTTTGCCTGTTGGTAAGGTCTTTTCTTGTTAAACCTAGGTCTACCTCGATTATCATTTCCCCTGTAATTATTTTGACTATCATTTCCCCTGTAATTATTTCGACTATCATTTCCCCTGTAATTGTGATCATATTGTCTATTGTACTCATCATTCCGGTTTGAATCCCGGTTTCTAAATTCACCATCGTCATAATCTTGACGTCGAGAATGATTACCTCGAAAATTTGAATAGTTATTATTTGGATAGCCTTTGCGAAAGTGTCTCAAATTATTACCACTAAAATTACGAGAACTACCATCTTGTCTCCACTGCATAGACGAAGAACCATCATGTGTTGGATTACTCCGCTTCTGAGTGTAATTTTGATTACTTCCCCTATTCCAATTTTGTTGAGCACCCTGAAATTTTTTTTTTTTTTGAAATTAGGGCCATATGGTGTTGCCGAAGCAGCTGGCAACCCTTCTTTCACTTTAGAATTGCTAACTGTAGCATGGGGATGTGCTGTGGCATACTGACAACAGTATTCCTCCATTTCTTTTAAGTTTTTAGGCTTACGCTCATGAAGGAATGCAAGAAAAGAATCATTAACAGATGACAAAACCTTATCTCGCAATAATAAGTCCATTAGACCTTCATATGTTTTCTCAATCTGAGACAACTCAACCCATCGTGTAAATGTACGACGTATCTTTGTAACAAAATCAGAGAAATCTACTCCATTTTCTGGCAACATTGTCCTAAAACGAAGACGATAGTCTTCTTGTTTTAGTTGATATTTTTTTAGCAATGCTGCCCTGACAACATCATAATTAGTCCTCTCATGTTCGTCTATTGTCATAAGAGTAGTCACTGTGTCACCTGTAAAAAATGGCATCAGTTGTTCAACATATTTTTCCTTTTTTATGTTATGCGTATCGCACAAAAATTGGAATCTATCTAGATAATCTGCTACGTCATCCTTTAAAGGATTGAAATGAGGCAATTTAATCCTACTAACAAACTCCCTTGTCGTACTCGAAGTTGTTTGCTGAGCACCCGTACTCGCCAATTTCAATTTCTCTAACTCCAAAGTTGCGAGTTTTTCATCAAGTTCCATCTTCTGTTTTCTTTCCTCATGTTCCATTTTTCTGATTTCAGCCTCAGCTTGAGCTTTCCTCTCTGCTGCAGCAGCAGCCTCTTTGTCTAATCCCCTTCTTTGTCTAATCTCTTTTGTTCAGCTTCTTTGTCTAATCTCTTTTGTTCAGCTTCAAATCTCCTTTCCTCCACCTGCATCTGCAATTTCTTTTGTTCAGCAGCAATATCAGCTTCTCTGTCTAGCCTTTTTTGTTCAGCAGCTGCTTCTCTTTCTAATCTCTTCTCTTCAGCCATAGTTTTTTTTTCCTCTGCAGCAGCCCTTCTCTCTTCAGCAGCTAATGCTTTGTCATACTGAGCAACAGCCCACTGTTCTAACTGTTGACCAGTCTTATCAAGGGCTCTCCCTTGTGTAATAAAGTAGTCCAATGTAGACATCTTGTCTACTGAGATCAGTAACTTGCAGAAGCAAATATATTAAATTATCCCACTTTAATGGGAGACAAGTCTGAAATGATAGACTTGTATACTCACTTCACTTTCTTTCACACTCTTAGTCTTGTTTATAATGTACCCAAAAAATCACCTGAGTACCTGTGGAAAAAAAAAAATTCCCTTATATCCCACTCACTATGGGCACAAGTCTTTTTTATAAAGAACTTGAATATGTATTTCACCTTGTCTCAATCTTTGTAGATAACAAGTCTTTTATCAAAGAACTTGTATAAATATCTTATATAATATTTTATTAAGAAACTCTATATGAAGAGTCTATCTTATCAATAATATCAAAACATGACCAAGTATGTGTATGTAGACTGTGTATGACAGTAATGTAGTACAAAAAAAAAAAAAATACAAAGACAAAGATACAAAACAATACAAATGGCAACACTGTTTTAACCAAAAATGTGTAGAGAAATACACAAGAAAGGAGAGACCTACAGAATACAAACAAAACAAATCGACAATCAAAACTGAAAAACAGACAAAATATTACAAAAACAACGTTAAGTACAATTACATCACAGCTAACATCAATAGCGACCAATTGTCACTAGCAAATTTCCAAATTAAGAAAATTTGCACCTACAGAACGCTTACAGTAAGCCTCGATCAAGTGGCATATTTACCGTAAGACCACCAACCGAAAAACCCGCAGAAAAATACACAAAACAGTAGAAATAACATAAACATATAGCAATCAATTTCAATGTGTTGCAGAACAAGTTCAGTCACAGCTGAAACTAAAATAAATTCCTTGCTCCTTGCGAACACAGAAACGAAATGTCAAACGCGCACTGAACGTCAAATCCACTGTAACATAAAGTGGTATTCACGAACCAAAGTTACTATGACCTTCTCAAATTAGGGCTTGCACATTGAATGTTTACTATTTCCACGTACTGTTTACAGACACTTGACCTCCAACAATGTAGCTTGAATGCTCTGACCTAGAAAAGTCTGTTGTTGAATGAAACGTGTAACAACCAGCAGTACTGTTTACAATAGGAACCCGCCTTCTATGCAGTTATGGTCCACGTAGCAAATGCCTAGTAGTTAACTTCAGTACATGTCTTGTTATGCTTTATGTAGCATTATAATATAAATGCTCGTACTGTTTATTTGGGTCAACCGTTGATGACCTATATCTGTCCTGTTGTAGCCAAAACTTGCAAGTGTAGAATTAGCGTTGTGTGTTACGGCTGTCCCGTGTGTAGCTTAGACCCACAGATCAGAAGTGTAATGTGTACTTGTCCTTCTTGTAACTTTCTCGACAAAACTGGAGACATCATACATGTAACAGCCAACCAGGAATGTAAATTTCTGGATCCATAAATGTCAACAATAATGTCAAATGCTCGCTCTGTTCTTTTTAAACCCACAGATCTGGTCCATCAGAAATGTAAGTTTCTAGGCCACATTGGCGACAAAGAAATGTATCATAAGAGCCCACGTAACTGGTCCACCAGAAATGTAACTGTCTTTTTTTTCTTGTTGAGGTGATCACTGGCCCAAGACAGTATACATGTTGTTAGATGTGTAGTGCGAGCGTATGATGAATTGAGTGTGGGTGCGAATGAAGGCGCGAATGTGTTTAGGCTCGTATAGATGTAGATCCTGCAACCCATACTCTCACATGCAGTAATCAAGGATGCTTTGACACTGCAGGCATGTTTCAAGACATTTATTGACGGGAACACACATAGTATCAACAGGAACAGTCAGTGTAACAAGGTCATGCTGACCTGACATCGATAGGTATACATTTGGCATTCAAAAAGGTAAACATCAGAATAGACGTGCATGGTCAATAGCAAAGTTCTTCAATAATGACAGTTCGTAGCGTCGCCCTTGGCGTCTCTGACTAAACGCGTCAGATGCCTTAGTTACTTTGACACACAGGTGCAACTTGGCACTCCCCGCCAATTGCACATATCAGGCTGTAGTATAATAGCCGAAAGCACAGGCCTCGTTCTGACGTCGGCCGTGTACTTCTGTTAAATAGGTTATCATCAACCCTGCAGTAATACTTATTGTAGATAGAAGTTCCGCCAATCTGCGGCTCCCACAATATATCTTCGTCACTGGATTTCTGGACAATATAAGACTAACAGTCTTGGATGGCTACCTCGAGCACAAATATAAAAGTTCTGAAATGGCGGATCAGTGAGCTGCTGTTCACCCTAGGTAATCCTTTACATGTTCTGCCACCAAAAAGCGTAATAATGCATAAAGGTCGGTATTACCTGGAAAATGAATCCTCAGAACTAAACAAGGAATTCTGTCGTCATCCCGACGCACAGAGATTCACTGGGGAAAACTGCCATAGCAGTTACTTCGAAGATTCTCCCCGAAAAACAATGGACTCTTGGTCCCTTCAGAAAAACAGGACCTCCTGGCTTCCCGGAAGTATATCTCACTCCCGCTTAAAAAACCTTCCCATAGGCCTACGCCGAACTGTCAACCTCTGACCCTACAGGTCAAACACAATGAATGAATAAACAAGGGAAGACAACCCCTAATCAACCTGACATCGCAGGTAAAGACACAATTATACTTATGATACAAACATAAGCAAATAACTTGACAGATGACTCCGTCGAAAATGACAGCAACAGCTAGATTTGGAAATTTGTTCGCGAACCTTCTCCACGGTGTTTGCCGCTGAATTCAAATAAAACAACCAAGCATCGTAAAACGTCCAAGAAATTACTGTTTCGAATAAGAGCTAAGGTCTTTTCTGTCCATTTCCTTACATTTTGTTAACTAGTGGCGTGAATTTTTTTCTCTTTTATTACCAATTGCGTCTTTTAGCCTTTTTAGGTTCAAACACGTGTTCAGTCATATTTTTCCTTTTTTATATCTCCGTTTCCCTCCCGTCTACAACGGTACCGTTTCGTCTGCACGTCTAAATAGTTTGTTAAAATGGCGGTGGGAAATGCGGGCATGGGCGAGCATGTCTCCTATTAAAATGGCGGTGGGAAATGCGGGCATGGGCGAGCATGTCTCCTAGTATCCTACGCATTATTTTTATCCCTACATTTTATCTTTATATTTGGAGATATTTTAACGTTGTATTACGGTAAATTCATCACATGTATAATGACCATAATGGTAGCATTCGTTATTTAGGTCATTATGCCGATTGCCTATCAAGGTCGTCTAAGCAGTATTAGTTTTATTTTTAGAAACGCGGGTAATATTTTCTATCGTACGTTACAGTTCATGCAGACACAGTAGAAAAGGGGTTTTCTTGTTCAGCCATTATGGCGTTCTATAACACAGGCTTACGCTATTGGGAAAGCACTGGTCTTTCACCATTCTTCTTTCTTTCTTACATTTGCTTTATGATTTATATTCTAATTTATCTATGGGTGTTAGAATTTTCACTACAATTCTCCCCAATTTAAAACAGACATCATATGTCAGTCTCTAATTCTATATACACATAGATAAATTTCTATCTATGCCTGATGATTACTTTAAATCTCATCGCACGGATGGCGGCTTAGAAAATCAGCACCTAAGTTAGTTTTTCCAGAAATATATTGTATGCTGAACTGAAATGGCTGCAAAAGCAGGGACCAGCGGAGTAACCTTGAGTTTTCATGTCTAGCTTGCGTTAGAAAAGCCAAGGGTTTGTGATCCGTTTGTAACTTGAATGCCTTTCCATACAGATAAATATTGAATTTCTGGATCGCCCAGATTACAGCAAGACATTCTTTTTCGCTAGTTGAATAGTTTTTTTCAGCTTTATTCAACTTACGACTAGCATATGCCACTGGGGTTAATTCTCCATCCAATGAATCTGACTTCTGTAGGAGGGTTGCACCCAAACCAATATTACTAGCATCCGTTCTCACGATAAATTCTTGACTTAAGTCAGGTAATTTCAAAATAGGTTTGCTTGTGAGCTTTTCCTTCAATTCTTGGTATGTATACCAATTCACACTGTGCTGTCCAGGTAATTCGATCTGGATTTCCCTTGCGTGTCAAATCAGTTAACGGTGCACATATGGAGTTGAAGTTTTTGAAATATTTTTGGTAGAAACCACATAATGAGACAAAAGATCTCACGTCTTTCTTTGTTTGTGGCCTCGGTGCTTTTCTTAGTTTCTCCAAGTTCTTGGGGTTAGGGGTCATGTTTCCCTGATGGACTGTATGTCCCAGGAATTCTAATTCCTTACATCCAATGCAACACTTGGTTGGTCGGGCTGTCAAATTCGCTTCTTTAAGTCGATCAAACAACATGTTCAGCGAGTCAATGTGTTCCTCAAATGTTTCTGTCGCTATAAGGATATCATCCATGAAGTTTGTTATGCAGGGATTATTCAGAGGATCCAACAATTTTCTAATCATTCTAGAGAAGACACTGGGCACATTTTTCAATCCAAAAGGCAATCTGTTAAATTCATAGTGTCCTTCTGATGTACTAAACGATAGATACGGTCTAACCTCAGGCTTTACTGGAATCGGATAGTAGCCTTTGCTCAGATCCACCTTTGAGAAATATGTAGCCTTATTCAGCCGGGCAAACAGCTGATTGGTATCCGGCAATGGATCCACCTGACCTTCTGTAATAGCATTAAGTCTCCTGTAATCTATACAGAGTCTATGTTCTCCAGAGGGTTTTCTCAAGAGCACCACACTGGAACTATACGAAGATTCACTGTGTGAAATAATTCCTTCCTTCAACAAATAGTCTATCTCTTCCTTCAAAGCTTTCTCCTTAGCGAAAGGAATCGAATAGGGTTTCATACAGACGGGTGTTGGGTCTATAAGTTTCATATCATATTCCATTAAGTTTCTATGCCCCGGACGATCCGTTAGCACCTCTGTATGATCATCTAAAACCTGTTGCACTCTCTCCTTCTGATTTTTCGTTAAATGTGTACTGATTTTCACCTGTGCAGCTGTCTCACAGGGGTGTAATGGATATCCAAATGATGAAAGTGGTTCTTTTTTCATTTCCATTGCAATAGACAAGGTCAGCAAATGTGTCTCTTCCTGGTTTTCTCTTTCCAGATATTTCTTCAGGAGATTCACATGATAGATTTTTTCTTTCCCCTTCTTATCTATCTTATAATTTGTTCTAGACACCTTTTCTAGAACTTTATATGGACCTTGCCATCCAATTTGCAACTTATTCTGGCGGCCGGGTAGAAGAAGCAGTACCCTCTCTCCCACAGCCAAATCTCTATCTTTAGCCTTGTTGTTGAAATAGGCAGCATGTTTTTTCCTGGCTTGTCTCAAATTTTCATTGGCAAGTTTCCAGCCAGTTTTTAACCGAGTGGTCAGCACATTTAAATATTGGTATGATGATGTAATATTTTCCTCTGCCTTTTCATCAGTCCACGTCCTTAACAAGGCTTCTAGTGGACCTTTTATTGGCCTTCCAAATAATAATGTTGCCGGGGCCATACCGGTTGAACTATGGGGTACCTCCCGATAAGCAAAGAGGGCGGCGTGAAGGTACTGGTCCTATGTATCTGGTTTTTCATGTGGCAACTTTCTCAGGATCGACATCAAGGTCCCATTGAATCTTTCCACTTGGCCGTTTCCTTGGGGATGGTACCGGCTACAATGGAAGTGCTTGGCCTGAAAGATCCTGAAAACTTCTTCTGTTAGTTTCTCCTTGAACTGAGAGCCATTATCAGTCAAGATTTGGTTGGGAAAGCTTAACCTGGTGAAGATTGTGAGTAATGCCTCTGCCACATGTTTGGAATCAATTGATGACAGGGCTACCGCCTCTCCCCACATAGAACAGGTGTCCACCAGAGTCAGAATGTAGCTGTTCCTCCTCTTGGTTCGAGTGAGAGGTCCCACAATGTCCACGGCAACTCTCTCAAAAGGTGTTCCCACTATGGGCATTTCCCCTGGAGTTGCTGGTGCAGTCCAATGCTTTGGTGCTACTCGTTGGCACTCTGAACAGGATTTCACATATCGTTTGATATCTTCAGTTATTCCTGCCAGAAATAATGACAAGCTATACGCTGTCCGGTTGCGCTGATCCCCATATGACCACTGAAGGGAATCGCATGCCCTAGTTCCAACACTTTAGTCCTATATGAAGTGGGAAGGACCAGCTGTCTGTGACCATTGGATTCAGATCCAGCCTTCCTATAAATCAATTTGTTCTTCATATAAAATTCTCCCTTGCCTGAGGGTGTATGACATTTGAGCAATTTCTTGAAACACGGCTTGAGTGTTTTGTCCTCCGCCTGTGCCTTCCTCATCTCATCTGGATGAGTATTTATTGGATTATCCTCCTCCTTTTTAGACTGTGATCTGGTCTGCACTGTTGCCAATATCACATGTCTCTTGGGATTCCCCAAGAAGACATATCTACACCCCAATATCAGAGGGTAGATTGGCTCATTTATCACTGCTGCTTTGATTATTCCCTCCACATATCGCGTTTTCACATGTATCTTAGCGATAGGGAGCGTCATGGTCGCTACTTCCTTGGTTGCAGCTTGAATCTCCACTGTTTCGGTGGTGTATTGATCTGCTTGCACCAGGTGAGAACTCACAACTGAATCATAATCTAAACCTGTATCATATAAGCACATTATGGTGACTCCATTACAGATTGACATAGCTGTTGGAGTTGTTTCTTAGACAGTGAGCTAGGACGAGTGTTGTATAAGTGTTTAACCTTCCTACGTCCACCCACACACACCCTACCCGTCACAGACAGGAACGCACCTCGCCACAAGAAGGCAAAAACCAAAACAAACAAACAAACAAGACGGAGATGCTGACCGCAGCAAGTCGAGATGCGCCCTGCGATTATGCGAAAAAGACGCTCTTACAACACCCTGTGGAAATAGCCATTTTAGAGATGCCCCTTAAACGAAAAAACCATAAGAATAAAACCAAGAAGAAAAACCAGAAGGAAACATGGTAATATTTCAACAAGAGAGCTAGGGATAGAGAAATTGCTGTTGGAGAGAAGGTGCTTCCTCTTTTACCCAGCAGTAATAACAAACTGCAAATCGGATGGCAGGGCCCATATACTGTTCTAGAGAAACTTTCTAGAACCAACTGCAAAATAGACAAGAAAGGGAAGGAGAAGGTCTATCATATTAACCAACTCAAGAAGTATTATGATAGAGCTGCATCTGAAAGTGCCCACCTTATGACCCTGGTCATTGTCACCGAAATGAAGAGCGAACCTCTCACCTCATACGAGTATCCTTTAAGACCCACTGAAACATTTGAGCAGGTGAAAGTAACTACTCATCTGATGAAAGGGCAGAGGGAGCAAGTTCTAAAAGTACTAGAAACATATGCAGACGTGCTAACGGACAAACCGGGGCACACTAACCTACTGGAATATGACATGACAATTTTAGACCCAACATCGATCTGCATGAAAATATATCCTATCCCGTTTGCAAAAGCACAAACCTTGAAGAAGGAAATAGACTACTTGTTAAAGGAAAACATAATTGCTAAATCAGAATCGCCGTACAGCGCTAGTGTTGTTTTACTGAATGAATGAATGAATGAACTTTATTTTCAAAGGGTTAAGAATTGGGCACACAGGCCCGTCTGACATTCTGCCCTTCCTTTCTCTCTCATCATGTATACTGTATCCTTCCATCCTCACATTTACTTTAAGCATTATTAAGGCATTTATCATTATAAAAGTAATATAACATCAAACATTTGCAATAATCACCATAATTAAAGTATGTTTTAAAATAAAGAAGATAGATAGATAGATAGATAGATAGATAGATAGATAGATAGATAGATAGATAGATAGATAGATAGATAGATAGATAGATAGATAAATAGATAGATAGATAGATAGATAGATAGATAGATAGATAGATAGATAGATAGATAGATAGATAGATAGATAGATAGATAGATAGATAGATAGATAGATAGATAGATAGATAGATAGATAGATAGATAGATAGATAGATAGATAGATAGATAGATAGATAGATAGATAGATAGATAGATAGATAGATAGAATTTTAATTTCAAAGGGTTAAGAATTGGGCACGCAGGCCCGTCTTACATTCTGCCCTTCTTCTCTCTGTCATCTTACATACCTTATCCATTCAATCGCACATGTATTTTGAGCACTATTTAAGCATACAACATTATCAAGGTAAAATAATAACATGCATTTGTAACATCCAGTCATAATCAAATTGAAGTATGTAATTTAAAAAAATAAATAAATACAAAAAAAAATTAAAAAAATTAAAAAATTAAAAATTAAAAAAAAAAAAAAATTAAAAAAATAAATAAGTAAAAAAAATTTAAACCATTCATACGGTAAATTAGACATAATTTGAAACGTAATCAGATTATGGTGGTATATAATAAGAACTCGTGACATATTGGAAATCTGCTGCTGAATGACCTGGGACTTAGTGTGTTGTCAGCGCATGCGGAAAATGTTCCCACAGGTGAGCAGCTTTGAGTCCCAAACAGATACTGCCACAGGGAGTGAAGTGTTGAGGCCTCCACTATACAAGATCCAGCGTTATGACCTATGCTCCTTAGGAAGGTAAAGGGTATTGACTGATAGGTGAGAATCGTGTATATAGGCCCGTCTTACATTTTGCCCTTCCTCTTACTCATCTTTTATTGCTAGTTATCCAGACATTCTCCAACATACCTTAAGGTATTAGTTTAATGGCGATGCAACATTATAAGTAGTATAAGTAGTATACTCAAGAGTATATAGAGGAAAGCGACTGGTGAGCATCGTCACTGTATTGATTACTGTCACGAGACAATAAGGTGCTTACACGCATATCTTTGTCTCTGACAGAAGTGAAACTATACTGTTACGAGTCATCTCAAGCATTCAGCAACCACAACAATGACAACGTAGTCTAGCGGACACGTTTCCACACTGTATATAGCAATAAATAAGTGAACTCAAGACTCTGTCAATCTCGACATAATATAATAACAACTAGTACATGCCATATGTATGAGGTACTCAAAAAGCACAAGAAATTACCAATCTATCTCGACAACCTACCAGTATTCGAATAATACTAATATCACTTCTGGGACTACGACAACTTCCAAGATCATATATACCATCGATCCTAGCTACAACTAAAACCACACAACAAACACCAGCTTTTCTACACAAGAGCAACAACGGGACACGTCCGTTCCCTACTACAACGTCTGTCAACTCCCCTTGGACAACCTTGTAACCTTTTCACCTTCCATACCTCAGGCTAACTGTAGCCAATAATAAACTACTACTTTAGTCACATGTCATAACAATCAAAGTTCAGTTGCTCGTACAAACATCACATGCAACTCACAAACGTTTAACTCGACTTACATTACAATCAAGTTTGACACAACAATGTACCTAAAAAACCTTGCTCACTTAGGAGCATAAAACCATAGCAACTTCTAAAAATTGCATCTTGACATTCAAACCCCCCCCCCCCCCCATATTCCCTTCAAGAGAAAAACGCAGTTTTTCACTCTGTGGGTAATGAACATCAGATTTTCAGGCAAACTCAAATCATTACCATTGCAACCTGTCGTGAAACATTCTAAATCCACATATCTAAATTAAAAAGTAAAGGTAAAGCCTAACGAATTAATTCAATAAAATGAAAGAAGACTGGTATAAGACCAGTGCTGTCACAATGGCGTACAAAAATCCCCCTTTTTCTACTTCGTCTGCATATTCTAACGCTTTCACGTTTACTGGTAAAGCCTACTGCATCAACTACACGCGTTTCAAAAAAATAAAACCGGTACTGTGTTTCTTAGAAAACCTTGAGATACGCACACTGCTTAATGACCTAGATAAAATACTAGCATTAATGTCATTTTATGCACTACGAAAAGACAGACGGCCTTAGAAGTGAGAGAAGGAGGAACGCAGGCAATACTACCACACAGTCTCGCGATTAATAGTAACGCCAATCCCACGCGTAAGGCATGAAGCACTAACTTTTTTTCAAATAAACAGTGACAAAAAAACACTACCAATACACGGTTAGGTTTTGAAAACATGTTTAATGCTTATTAGGAAACATGCCATTCTACTGTTTTATGTCTGAAATCCTGACATTAGTCTGACAGAACAGTCGAAAAGGCAGGACAGGTGGCGGTTCTAAAACAATAAAAAAATAAAAAAACAAATACACGACTATCCTAGAATACATATTTTGAACGGAGCCACTTAGCCCCATTAAATTTATATATTTGGGTGCCTTAGGACTTGCTGACAAAGAATATGTTAGGTGTTAAGCAAATAGTCTAATAATTAACAACTTATAGCCAAAATAATATAATGGTGTTGTCTGACAACACAGGACCATATTTGCTCATAATGGAGAAATGAGGCCACCACGTTAACTCCGATTTGATTGGCCAGAATTATATGTAAGGCGAAACATGATTAGTCGACTGCAAATACTATTTTTGGTTGTTAAGGGAAACGGTAGGAAGGGTACTTTTTTTCAAATGCTTTTGTAAACATGGTCCTATTGGCTAGACCATTTAATATAAACAATTAAGAGCGTCGGTTCAGTGCCACTTATTGAAATTAAACCATGTAGAAGCAAGTGCGTTGAGATCCAGTTCATAATTTTCTAATGAAAGACTGGGACAGAGGCAGATCGGAATTGTGCCATAACTCATCGCCAGTCAGTGTATTTGTTTAATATTTCCTTGAATTATGGTAAGCTAGACATATTTGATATCTTTTTGATGAAAATTGAATGTGAATTGATAATTTATGTCTGTATGTGTGTGGTTCAGTAACACACATGAGGCAAAGCCTAGATATTGCTCCAACCTGAACAAAACTTGTCGGAGAGGAGTATAACGGCATAGGAATATATGGGATTGCCAGATAGTACTATGACACCTATCTTATTGTATAGAAGGAATTACAGCTGAAATTGCAGAGGCGTTGTAACCATTAGGGAGAGGAATACTGGTGAATGTTGTTACATGAGAAGCTAACAGTTGGCCTACAGCGCTGAACTCAGTGTTTGTTATGTATTGTGCTTCAGTGTGGAAATAGATTATAAATTAGTTCTGAAGTAGGAGGTACAACCTTCTTGTTTCAGGGACCGTGGTACTAACGTATTGAAGCAGCACCTGGACTGAGTTTTGCTGAATCCAGAGGCTGGTAGCATACTCCTTGGTCAAGATAGCGACCAGTGTTGTTTCTCAAGGAAACGGTGAAGCAAGCGAGCAGTGGAGACTGTTTCCTGCCGCCCACACAGAAGTTAAGAGTTCGTGGCCAGAGCAGCTCAATCTTGTGTATACCCCCCCCCCTCTAAAAGTGACTTTACCTTAATTCAAGAGGGACATTTATTTGTTTCAAATCAAAAGACACTGTGAACCTTACCAATATTATTTTCACCAGAAACAAACACTTGAAATCATGATGACAAACAACAACTTAGCTTGAAAAGCCAGTATTACCTCATAGTCCTACATCACAACTTACACACATATTGCAATAATAATATATGTCAATACAAAGATCCTATCTATAAATTGTGTACATACAACTTGTGATTACATTTGATTGTGATTCCTGGTTCACTTTGTAGTTGAATCAGGATATCTATTATTGAAAGGAATTAATGCATATTTTTAAAAGTTACCCTTGACTTATCAAGATAGTCTTATAGAGTGTTCCATGTATGTGAGTGTCACAGTGTTGTAAAGTGTTGTGGATTAAATTAAATTGTTTATCTGTCTGTTGGTTGTTGTGAACATACACTTCATCATTATCATAACCCTAGACATTCAACGTAGTCATCACAATATTCCAGAATAAGTCTGACTGAGGTATAAATGTGGTAGCAAAGTAAGGTCATCTGTAATACACCACACTTATTAGATACAGGTACCTTCACAGCTGATCTCAGTCAGTACACTAAGTCCCCTATAAATATTTATACCATCCCACTTTACCACATATATTGGGGTCCTGTCCGGGATTTTGAATCTTTCCCTATTATATATATTGGGGGTAATTCACTTCAGGGAATATATAATAAATTGACTATCCTGGGGTGGAAAATAAATAAGGTTGAGCTCTCAGTGCCTGTGGTTGTCCTTAGATAATTATTTATAGATTGAATTGTTTAGTTAAATATTGTATACCTTTACCTGTTAGAAAATGGCGGACCTAGCAAAATTTTGACATGCTGCTGTGCAGGCTGCTAACGAGTTAGGAATGGACGGGCAAGTAATGATTGCTTATGTCACTAAGGAATGTGACAAATATATTGAACGTGAAGAAAGAAAATTTGAGGCTGAAAGAAAGTTAGAGGCAGAAAAGGAAATTAAGAGGTTGCAGATTGAGGCTGACAAAGAGGCTAAGGCATTGGAGGCAGATAGGGAGATTAAAAGGCTCCAGTATGAAGAGAAGAAATTGGCCGCAGAAAGAGAAGAAAAGAGAATAGCTGCAGAGAGGGAAGCAGAAGATAAGAGATTACAAAGGGAACATGAGTTACGACTAAGGGAGTTTGAGTTTCAAGGCCATGCTCCTGAAAATGGTGCCAGTCCCTTTACCTCTGATGCCTCTGCTAGTCAGGGAGCCTCAACCTCAGCTATGAATTTTCATTTAGATTATTTTGTGGAGAAAGAAGATGATATCGAGAGCTATCTAAATAGATATGAACTATTAGCTACCACGTATGGGTTAGAGAGAGAAAGGTGGAGCTTAAAGTTATCACAAGGGCTTCGTGGTGCAGCTTATGAAGTTTTTGCCAAAATGAGCAGAGGTGATCAAGAAAATTGTGACATGCTAAAGCAGGCTCTTTTGTTAAGATATGAAAAGAATGGTGAATTTTATAGAAAAAAATTTAGGAATGCTAAACTACTGTCAGGTGAAACCTATCACCAGTTCTCTGCACGGTTAGAGACATACTTGGAGAAATGGACTTTTCTGGGGAAAACCCAAGATCTTAGGGAAATGATCCTTATAGAACAACTAAGAGAGTCCATGGCTCCAGACCTGAGAAAGTTTCTCATGGAACAAGGTGCAGAGAGGCTGGGTGAGTTACTAAATGTTGCTGAAAGGTATCAAGCAGCTCAAGCAGAGGTAACAAGTAATAAAAAGAAACAGGTAGATAATTTTAAGGCACCACAGAACTTTAATAAATTTGATCCTAGAGATCAGAACAAAGGTAAGCACCAGTTTGATAGGCCACGGTACGACAATAAAAATAAAACCCCACAATTCGATGAAAGGAAATTTGATGAAAGAAAATCTTTCAACCAAAAAAGGAGGTGGTGTAAGAATTGTCGGATGGACAATCATGATACTGACCATTGTAGAAGGAAAACTCTTCATTGTGCTGCTATGACATCTGGAAAGAAGGGAAAAAAGGTCAAACCTGTGGAACTACAGGAACCATACCACCCCCCAGTGTGTGAAGATGTCATCTGTAATGGAGCCACCATAAGGTGCTTATATGATACAGGTCTAGATTATGATTCCGTTGTGAGTTCTCACCTGGTGCAGCCAGATCAATACACCACAGAAACAGTGGAGATTTAAACTGCAACCAAGAATGTAGCGACTATGACACTTCCCGTCGTACGGATAAAGGTGAAAACGCGATGTGGAAGGGATCATAAAAGCAGCAGTGATAAATGAGCCAATCTACCCTCTGATACTGGGGTGTATATATTTCTTCTTGGGGAATCCCAAGAGACCTGTGATATTGGCAACGGTGCAGACCAGATCACAGTCCAAAAAGGTGGAGGAAAATCCAATAAATACTCATCCAGATGAGATGAGGAAGGCACAGGCGGAGGACAAAACACTCAAGCCGTGTTTCAAGAAGTTCCCCAAATCTCATACACCTCCAGGCAAGGGAGAATTTTATATGAAGAACAAGCTGATTTATAGGAAGGCTGGATCTGAATCCAATGGTCACGGACAGCTGGTCTTTCCCACTTCATATAGGACTAAAGTATTGGAACTAGGGCACGCGATTCCCTTCAGTGGTCATATGGGGATCAGCGCAACAGGACAGCGTATAGCTTGTCACTATTTCTGGCCAGGGATAACTGAAGATATCAAACGATATGTAAAATCCTGTCCAGAGTGCCAACGAGTAGCACCTAAGCATTGGACTGCACCTGCAACTCTAGGGGGAATGCCCATAGTGGGAACACCCTTTGAGAGAGTTGCCGTGGACCTTGTGGGACCTCTCACTCGAACCAAGAGGAGGAACAGCTACATTCTGACTCTGGTGGACACTTGTTCTATGTGGGGAGAGGCGGTAGCCCTGTCATCCATTGACTCTAAACATGTGGCAGAGGCATTACTCACAGTTTTCACAAGGGTAGGCTTTCCCAATCAAATCTTGACTGATAATGGCTCTCAGTTCAAGGGGAAACTAACAGAAGAAGTTTTCAGGATCTTCCAGGCCAAACACTTCCATTGTAGTGTGTACCATCCCCAAGGGAACGGCCAAGTGGAAAGATTTAATGGCACGTTGATGTCGATCCTGAGAAAGTTGGCACACGAAAAACCAGATACATGGGACCAGTACCTTCACGCCGCCCTCTTTGCTTATCGAAAGGTACCCCATAGTTCAACCAGTATGGCCCCGGCAACATTATTATTTGGAAGGCCAATAAAAGGTCCACTCGAAGCTCTGTTAAGAACGTGGACTGATGAAAAGGCAGAGGAAAATATTACATCCTCATACCAATATGTGAATGAGCTTACCACTCGTTTAAAAACTGGCTGGAAACTTGCCAATGAAAATTTGAGACAAGCCAGGAAAAAACATGCTGCCTATTACAACAGGAAAGCTAAAGACAGAGATTTGGCTGTGGGAGAGAAGGTACTGCTTCTTCTACCCGGTAGTCAGAATAAGTTACAAATTGGATGGCAAGGTCCATATACAGTTCTAGAGAAGGTGTCTAGAACCAATTATAAGATAGATAAGAAGGGGAAAGAAAAAATCTATCATGTGAATCTCCTGAAGAAATATTTGGAAAGAGAAAATCAGGAAGAGACACACTTGTTGACCTTGTTCATTGCAATGGAGATGAAAAAGGAACCACTTTCATCATTTGAATATCCATTACATCCCTGTGAGACAGCGGCACAGGTGAAAATCAGTACAAATTTAACGAAAAATCAGAAGGAGAGAGTGCAACAGGTTCTAGATGATCATACAGAGGTGTTAACGGACCGACCGGGGCATACAAACTTATTGGAATATGATATGAAGCTGATAGACCCCACACCTGTCTGTATGAAAGCCTATTCGATTCCTTTTGCTAAGGAGAAAGCCTTGAAGGAAGAGATAGACTATTTGTTGAAGGAAGGAATCATTTCACACAGTGAATCTTCGTATAGTTCCAGTGTGGTGCTCTTAAGGAAACCCTCTGGAGAACATAGACTCTGTATAGATTACAGGAGACTGAATGCTATCACAGAAGGACAGGTGGATCCATTGCCGGATACAAATCAGTTGTTTACCAGGCTAAATAAAGCTAAATATTTCTCAAAAGTGGATCTGAGCAAAGGATACTATAAGATTCCAGTAAAGCCTGAGGTTAGACCATACCTAGCTTTTAGTACCTCAGAGGGACACTATGAGTGTAACAGATTGCCATTTGGATTGAAGAATGTGCCTAGTGTCTTCTCTAGAATGATGAGAAAATTGTTAGATCCCCTGAATAATCCATGCATCACAAATTTCATGGATAATATCCTTATAGCAACAGAAACATTTGAGGAACACATTGACTCTCTGAACATGCTGTTTAATCGACTTAGAGAAGCGAATTTAACAGCCCGACCAACCAAATGTTGCGTTGGATGTAAAGAATTAGAATTCTTGGGACACACAGTCCATCAGGGAAACATGACCCCTGACCCCAAGAATTTAAAGAAACTAAAGAAAGCCCCGAGACCACAAACCAAGAAAGACGTGAGATCCTTTGTCTCATTATGTGGTTTCTACCAAAAGTATATCAAAAACTTTAATTCCATATATGCACCGTTAACTGATTTGACACGCAAAGGAAATCCAGATCGAATTACATGGACAGCACAATGTGAATTGGCCTACCAGGAATTGAAGGAAAAGCTCACAAGCAAACCTATTTTGAAATTACCTGACTTAAGTCAAGAATTCATTGTGAGAACGGATGCAAGTAATATCGGTTTAGGCGCGACCCTGTTACAAAAATCAGATGCACTGGATGGGGAATTAACCCCAGTGGCACATGCTAGTAGAAAGTTGAATAAAGCTGAAACCAATTACTCAAATAGCGAAAAAGAATGTCTTGCAGTAATATGGGTGATAAAGAAATTCAATATTTATCTGTATGGGAAGGCATTCAAGTTGTAAACGTATCACAAACCCTTGTCGTTTCTAGCGCAGGCTAGGCATGAAAATTCTAGGTTACTCAGATGGTCCTTACTTTTGCAGCCATTCCAATTCAGTAAAGAGTATATTTCTGGAAAAACCAACCTGGGAGCGGATTTTCTAAGCCGCCATCCGTGTGATGAAAATCACCGTAAGCCCCAGGAATAATATTAAATTTCTCTATGTGTATATAGAATTATAGACTGACATATAACGTCTGTTTTAAGTGGGGAGAATTTGTCGTGAAACATTCTAAATCCACATATCTAAATTAAAAAGTAAAGGTAAAGCCTAACGAATTATTTCAATAAAAGGAAAGAAGACTGGTATAAGACCAGTGCTGTCACAATGGCGTACAAAAATCCCTCTTTTTCTACTTCGTCTGCATATTGTAACGCTTTCACGTTTACTGGTAAAGCCTACTGCATCAACTACACGCGTTTCAAAAAAATAAAACCGGTACTGTGTTTCTTAGAAAACCTTGAGATACGCACACTGCTTAATGACCTAGATAAAATACTAGCATTAATGTCATTTTATGCACTACGAAAAGACAGACGGCCTTAGAAGTGAGAGAAGGAGGAACGCAGGCAATACTACCACACAGTCTTGCGATTAATAGTAACGCCAATCCCACGCGTAAGGCATGAAGCACTAACTTTTTTTCAAATAAACAGTGACAAAAAACACTACCAATACACGGTTAGGTTTTGAAAACATGTTTAATGCTTATTAGGAAACATGCCATTCTACTGTTTTATGTCTGAAATCCTGACATTAGTCTGACAGAAAAGTCGAAAAGGCAGGACAGGTGGCGGTTCTAAAACAATAAAAAAATAAAAAAACAAATACACGACTATCCTAGAATACATATTTTGAACGGAGCCACTTAGCCCCATTAAATTTATATATTTGGGTGCCTTAGGACTTGCTGACAAAGAATATGTTAGGTGTTAAGCAAATAGTCTAATAATTAACAACTTATAGCCAAAATAATATAATGGTGTTGTCTGACAACACAGGACCATATTTGCTCATAATGGCGGAAATGAGGCCACCACGTTAACTCCGATTTGATTGGCCAGAATTATATGTAAGGCGAAACATGATTAGTCGACTGCAAATACTATTTTTGGTTGTTAAGGGAAACGGTAGGAAGGGTACTTTTTTTCAAATGCTTTTGTAAACATGGTCCTATTGGCTAGACCATTTAATATAATCAATTAGGAGCGTCGGTTCAGTGCCACTTATTGAAATTAAACCGTGTAGAAGCAAGTGCGTTGAGATCCAGTTCATAATTTTCTAATGAAAGCCTGGGACAGAGGCAGATCGGAATTGTGCCATAACTCATCGCCAGTCAATGTATTTGTTTAATATTTTCTTGAATTATGGTAAGCTAGACATATTTGATATCTTTTTGATGAAAATTGAATGTGAATTGATAATTTATGTCTGTATGTGTGTGGTTCAGTAACAAACATGAGGCAAAGCCTAGATATTGCTCCAACCTGAACAAAACTTGTCGGAGAGGAGTATAACTGCATAGGAATATATGGGATTGCCAGATAGTACTATGACACCTATCTTATTGTATAGAAAGAATTACAGCTGAAATTGCAGAGGCGTTGCAACCATTAGGGAGAGGAATACTGGTGAATGTTGTTACATGAGAAGCTAACAGTTGGCCTACAGCGCTGAACTCAGTGTTTGTTGTGTATTGTGCTTCAGTGTGGAAATAGATTATAAATTAGTTCTGAAGTAGGAGGTACAACCTTCTTGTTTCAGGGACCGTGGTACTAACGTATTGAAGCAGCACCTGGTCTGAGTTTTGCTGAATCCAGAGGCTGGTAGCATACTCCTTGGTCAAGATAGCGACCAGTGTTGTTTCTCAAGGAAACGGTGAAGCAAGCGAGCAGTGGAGACTGTTTCCTGCCGCCCACAGAAGTTAAGAGTTCGTGGCCAGAGCAGCTCAATCTTGTGTATACCCCCCCCCCCCTCTAAAAGTGACTTTACCTTAATTCAAGAGGGACATTTATTTGTTTCAAATCAAAAGACACTGTGAACCTTACCATTATTATTTTCACCAGAAACAAACACTTGAAATCATGATGACAAACAACAACTTAGCTTGAAAAGCCAGTATTACCTCATAGTCCTACATCACAACGTACACACATATTGCAATAATAATATATGTCAATACAAAAATCTTATCTATAAATTGTGTACATACAACTTGTGATTACATTTGATTGTGATTCCTGGTTCACTTTGAAGTTGAATCAGGATATCTATTATTGAAAGGAATTAATACATATTTTTAAAAGTTACCCTTGACTTATCAAGATAGTCTTATAGAGTGTTCCATGTATGTGAGTGTCACAGTGTTGTAAAGTGTTGTGGATTAAATTAAATTGTTTACCTGTCTGTTGGTTGTTGTGAACATACACTTCATCATTATCATAACCCTAGACATTCAACGTAGTCATCACAATATTCCAGAATAAGTCTGACTGAGGTATAAATGTGGTAGCAAAGTAAGGTCATCTGTAATACACCACACTTATTAGATACATATACCTTCACAGCTGATCTCAGTCAGTACACTAAGTCCCCTATAAATATTTATACCATCCCACTTTACCACACAACCGCACCCAAAAAAAAAACAACAATGTTCTTGTTGAAAAATTACAATACTGATCTCAATAATCAAAACAAATACTTTAGGACATGATGGCACTATTGGACACTTCCGCCAAGCCACTCCCACAACCTATGTAGTGCAGGACTCACAACTCACTACCAACACAACACCGTTCAGACCGATGGTTCATTACCCAGAACCAAAGCTGAACCGACTAGTCATAATACCGGGACATAGACAGTTCACACAGAACTGACACTGACTAGTTTCATTATTATATCTACTTCCCAGAGCGATAGTTCATTACCCAGAACCACGATCCTTGCATAGACTATAATACCTGGCGCTATCACAGAGAGCTTTACTCTAGCGCCTCAACCACCTCTGGGCACGAAACATCAGAGTGGGACTTTCCTCTCTCTCTTCTTCTACTAATATATGACTCGGCATTGTCCCTCGAGTCTATCAAATATATAGGCTATGTTGTGATCTCAAATCACAACAACAACAAGCGGCACCCAGAGTACGAGAATGTGGATCCCACCACATTCCCAGTCTGTGTCCTTGGCGAGGTCCAATAACCAACTTTTTACAAATTTGTCTAAGGCAAAAGCCATATCAGCCTTTAATTAATGCCAGTTTGATCTCAACTAAACATGCTAGCTTATACACAGTAAAATGTCCAACTATAAAAAAATTACAACATGTGATATCTCAAAAAACTCAGTAAAGCTGGAAATGATGCTCTAAGGAAATATTAGCAAAAAGCTTCAACATATTTTTAAAACCAAAAGAGTAACAATATATGTCAATTAGATCTGCACTAACATGTACTGTGGCTGCAATACTAAAGTACAATAGCCAAAAGATAAACTAACAAAAATCAAACTGTAGGTGTCATTGATGTTGTCAAACTGTAGTTACCACTAAACAATATAGGTCTGTCTCACAATTCCTGGTCCAACTACTGACAATAAAGTTACCTCAAAATATGGACAACAACAATGTCAATGATGATAATGTAGAGTACGAATCACAAAACTAACAACCACCAACAGGTTGGGGACAAAGATGACAGAAAAAGACGAGTAGAAATAGATGCGTTTATACAAAACCAGAACCTGTTTAACGAACAAACACACGAGATTGAAAAAAACAAAAAAACATATTTACAATGATAGTAAGATACTGACTGGAGGGCACAACAGTAAAAACGTGACTTCAGGAAGGCTTAATACACAACTCAAAGTATAACAAACACGACCAACACAGCTAAAACACAATTATGTGCAACTAATTATGCAGGGCTACGATCAAATCACCAGGTCAATTACTGACCTGTAATCCCCACCATAATTAATATAGCAAAACTCTACAGAAGACGATCCAACGCAAATTCCTTCTTAAAGAAGAAAGATTCGTTGGATTCACCACCCTATCCACGCTTTTAGGTTAAAAAAAATACAAAATTACTGATACACCTTGACGTAACAAAAGCAACATTAAACAATGATGTGACACGAAGCTAATCAAAACACTACTTCATGACATAGGAACAAAAACTAACTTAAGTAATACAAGCTAAAAATGTAAGTAACTAAAAGTATTGTAATATTAACAATAATGGGATCAATACAGAATCAACGAAAGAAAATAAAGATTAACTAATATAAAATCTGAAAAAAAGGTTTCTCACACAAATAAATAATGGAAAAAACAAAAACAGTAATGCAATTTGAAAAAAAAATCAAATAAATTACAATAATTATATATACACAAATTTACATGTTCCCATGGATAAGGCGCTGGTTTGATCCACAAAACAGATGATTCTGTGTCACAGGTGACATGATGATAACAACAAACACGCGACGATTCACAAAATACAAGATAGAAATGGCGTTACTGAAAGTTCAGCTGTTCTGCACAGCTCAAACGTTGACCAAACGTCACTGGAACACATCACTGTAGAAACCTCGAGCACGGCTTAAACATCATCATCAGCTGCCATCTCCACAACGAAGATTGGCTGTAGTGGATCTTCAAAGTCTTCTGTCTCTTTTCTTGGTGGTGCACTCTGATAGACTCTTTCTTGTCCATCTCTTGATGTGATCTTCCCACTTATAGCGATGTCTTTCCCTTGCACGTTTGCCTTTTACTCTCCATTCTATTATGGTCTTCTGTAAGGTTGTCGTAAATTTATTTTGAGAGAAAGAGTCTTATAAATATTGGTCCTGTTTAGAGTGGAGAATGATGGTGAAAGCTCAGTGATAGGAAAGGTTAGAGAGTAAATAGTTGCTTCACAGAGTGCTGGGGAGATTAAGGACAGACTTATTTACGACAAATCGTTCCTCTCAATCTTCTCTTCAAACTCTCCTGGTCAAACAATTATTTGCCAGTTTCCAGACACACACCTGCGCTCACACCGATTTGGTGCTTCAAACACACAGACGCACGTGAATACAAACTATATTAAACATAGGGGAAATTTGGGCTCTGGGTATTCCAACACAGTACTAAATACGTTTATGCTGCTTATTAACATTAAAATCAATTACAACGATAATCATGTGTTACAGAAAAAAATATCATAAGTACAGAAAATACAAATAACAAGGTGGGGAGGGGGTGAAGAAGATTGGTATCGACTAAGCCCTTCCCGCTTATTAGACAAAGATAAACCCAGTCCAAAGATAGATAGTTATCAGGAACATAGGTAATGTAACCCAACAGTGAATTTAATTACACTGAAAGAGGTGTTACAATATTATTCATGGGTGGTAGACAAAAATCCTGTTATTCCCAATTGTTCTTCCCTTTACTAAGCAAATGAAAAAGGGGGGGGGGGGGTAATAGAGTTAACAAAATATCCCACTTGAAGGAACAATGCAGGGTATACAGAAAATGAAATACCCGGTAGGCAAGTTAACAAATGGTTTGCAAAATATTAAATCTCCTGTCATTCATGCACGCTTGTGAGGGCCCACACTCATATACTCACACACACTTACCGATTGCAGCATCAGACAATCCATAGAGTTATATAAACAGCAATTACACTCCTGACATATGAAAATGACTGGTACTTCGATGTCCCGCCCCAGATGTAGCGAGGTTAGCTGATAGCAAATATTCCCACTTATTGCTGGACTTGAAGCCTAAGAATTCTTGTGTTTTATTATATAAAAAGGAGTCTACGGGATGACACTGACACAATTCAATACAGGGGTGAAGATGGAGTGGTCTCTTTAATTTCGCTGCTGGAGCTAAAATTCCTTCAAGGCGTGATGATAGCAGCTGACCGGTAGGTTTTAAATCCAGTGAGGAAAAACTAGGCTCAGTCACAGTTCAGGTAAATAGGTATTCTCTCACAACAGAGCAGTAAATAAAATATCGCTACTGGCAACTGTTCATCTTCCAGTTTATCTTACATATTGTAATTTAATTTGATGGTTTATTTAAATGTTCTTGGGTAGGCTTTCTTTCATGTAATTATGATAGCTAGGCTGCATTGAACCGCCACAAGATTAAATTTAAAATGTTTCATCAATATATCTGGAAGTTTAAGAACCGAGTCTGAAAGACTCTGTATGATTTCTTTATTGCTGGGATTGCAAAGGTGATCATTCTATAGAAAAAGATAGAAAAACCATGACAACATAATCATACCGCAAAATCAAATAAAATTCTAACGCGCAATAAATTTACCCTTAAGACTAATATATACACTCGCGTATTTAATTATGTATTTAAGAAAACACGTCACGAGTCTAATGGTTAAAATACACATCTATATATATATATGACTTAACTAAATTTATTAATTATAAATTCCTTCGCGTTTTAAAAAGTTACTTTAGCATTTAAGCATCTATTATTTTTGGAAACATTATAATAGATAAATCATTAAATTTACCACTGGAACTTTTGGGATGAGTTTAATTTAATTGATTTAAATAAACACAAAATCCAGTGAAATAAAATGAAAGCACTAGACCACTGATCACTTTAACACATATATTATACCGTGCACAGAAAAAGAAATCACTCCATTGTAGCCACCAATTCAGATGGAAATCTAACAACACTTCTACTATAGCTAGTGAATCTTAAATCTCTGGCGACCGATTGCTAAAATGGCTTTCTTCATGGTCTGTATATATCTAACTGGAATGCAAGATGGGGGTGGGGGGGGGGGGGCATGTTAGAATTTGACACCTTTTTAGATCTCAGGAGTCTTTTGGGGATCTGACCGCCAGACTAAAGAGAGATGCCGCCTTGGGTCTTCCGTATCTCCGCTTGCTGCGTCCGCGTCGGCTTTCCCGTTCGCTCCCACTGCGATCGGTTCTGTGGTTAACACCGAGATGCGAAATACCGGCAGGAAACTTGCGTCGCTCGTTTCAGGGACCACTACTGCCTTTGATAGCGCCGCTAGTTTTTCCTGAGATCCCTCAGTGCCTGTTTGATTGTGTGCCGCTACTTTCTGTTTTATTCTGGCACCGCCCCCCACTGGGCCAAGTTAATGAAAATAACTGCATATGATTGCTCAAGAGATATCCGTGGGCGTGATTTAACCTCTCCTTAAATCAATGCGATGACCAGAATGTACGGTAGATAAACTGTCCACATATTAATCAGCAAACGTGTTGTCAATCTGCGTGGAAAGGTTGCATGCTAATGAGTCCAGGTGGAAAAAAATCCCGTTTGACGAAAAGTTACCTCAATATTCGGGGGCACTTATGTTATCCGAAGGGGTCGTTACGAAGGGTCGTACCATATCATACAACAATTCAGGGTCAGCTGAGTTCGTCTGTCACAAAGGTGTTATGCCTTTTTATGTGGCCAAAGTATGTTAGCTGCCGAATTTTGATCTCCCTCATTTGTTCTCTTTTCATACCTAGATTTCCTAGGACCTCCTTATTTGTTTTCTTCTCTGTCCATGCGATACGCCCAATTTTTCTATATATCCACATTTCAAGGCCTCAATTCTTTCTTCCAATTGCTTGTCGTAGATTTTAAACAGATAGGTAGATGTTTATAGTCTTGTCTGAGCAGAGGTGATAGTGATAACTATGTGAGAGTAAGGGGTAAGAAATAGTTTTTATCACGAGGTGATAGTGTAAGAGAAAGGACAGTCTCTGGGTTGAGTAATGTCTCTAACCCAGCCTATCTGGACGACTAAATTTAAATCAGACGCACTTTCTCTCCTTACACAAAATACAAGTTACACTGCACCCACATGCACACAATTCTGTGACAAATACGCACAAACGTGAAAACAAACTATTTATAACATATGGTCAGGGGTTGACCAACACAATAACTTAAGGTTTATTAAGTTTATTTAAAACTAGAACTTTACAACATAAATCATTTACATCAGTAGATCATGGTTTACAGACACAATGAAAATTAATCAAATAGGTTTTCCTCTCTGGTAAAGAAAAAGTAAAGAAGATCCCAAACGAGGTTAAATAACCCGAAAGATCAAAAGTTAACAATAAGGGTATGGAATAGTCATTAAAGAAACAAAGAACAAGTTCCTAATTAATCTATCCCGTAAATACTCAGGTTAATGAAAACAAAAGAAAAGATTTGTATGATAGGGGTAACCACAGAAAATTATGTTACTCTCTTACAGCTCATTCAATCCTTCACACTTGTGGCCACATTCATTTTCGCTTACCCAGTAGTTGTCGCAGGCATTCCGTGGAAATAATTACTAATAAGTAATATTGCTACTCAGTGTAATATTAAGTTTTGCCAAATCCAGCCCCAAACTCGCCGTAGTTGTGGACTGCAAAATGCATGGGAGTCGCTGGAGTTGGTGGTATAATTTTTCCTGGATAAAATACGGTATCTCTGCCTTCAATTGGTTGGAGTAAGATTCATACGTGGTGATCGCCGACATAGGGTGAAAAACATATATATTCTGGGTTGTCTAGCTTCTGGTTGTTGAGACCCTATGTTAAGTTACACAAATGTTGCTGACAATATATGTTGCCATACAGCTGGCTGATGAGATTGATATAACTGTAATCTGGTAATAGTTAATATTATAATTTAATGGTTCTATTCTGGTTTGTCTCATAAAAAATGAGGGAAAAGGGACCGCACAGGTCACAGCAAGAAGCTCATCAATTTTAAATATCCCTGAATGCTTTTAGATTACAAGACTCTAAGAACGTAAGTTCATATGGCCATAAGACCGTTAGACCGCAAGTTCGCAGGTTTTGATCAGCCCATATTTTAGGAAAGAAATATAAACATTTAACCATAATAACAATAGTAGATCTAACACGTGTTAAGGTAGGACCTCTTCACCATTCCGTTATAAATTAGATTGAAAACACAAATGTCTAGCTTATCCTATCGTTTTTAACGCGTGATATGAACACTAGTCATTTATAAAATTACATAAAATGGATAGAAGTAAATAATATTTACCGTCGGTAGACAGTTATTTAATGTATGTACTAGTCAATTTAAAACATCTCTTACTAGGAAATAGCAAGTAATTAAATTTACTTTACAGCTGGAAAAATTTGCTATAAGTTATTTAATTATGCTATTTTGTTAACACAGAAAATCCCAGTGAAATATAAATGAAAACTTTAAACACACCAAATCACTTAAAGGCTAGTATATAAATTACCGCAAACAGAGAAATGAAACACTCCACGAAATCTAATAATGCACTCTATACGAGAAATCTCAGGATAACGAGCTAGTGAATTCAGAAAAATCTCTGAGCAACTGATAAAGACTATTTTTTTTTTTTAATTAATGTGTTTGCTACTTTTCTTTGTAGCATGCCACTTTCAACCATCTACCATGTACATTGAGTTGTTGGTTATATCAGGACGTGTTTCCTTTATTGTAATATGTTTTTGTTTGTATTTATTTTATCCTATATTATCTCTAGTAGGTATCTTCCTCTTGTAGTTATAGTTCAATCTGTTTTTTTTTTTAAATCCAAAATATGCTATTTTCTAAGCTAGTATGTTTTTAATTTTCGATGGATTGTTTATTTGGTTACTCTGTATGTATCTGGGGGGAGTCTTTCATCAGTTTGGACTACTGGCTCGGATCATTATTTATTTTTTATATGTTAGCTTTAGTTTTTGTAATATGGTGTTTTATTAGCTTTTGCATTTCTGAACGGGTCTTTGTGCCTATGAGATTTTCTACACTCATTTCTACCTTGTGGTTACTACAGTATGTCTTAATGTTTTGCCTCTGTTGGTCATATTTCTTGCAGTCCACCAGAAAGTGTCTAATTGTGTTTGGTTCTTGACACTCTTCACATGTGGGTTCCTCAATCATGAAATATCCAGTTGTTATAGCTAATTCTCCCCCCTTTGGCATCTTTGTCTGCAAGCTCATTTCCTGCTATCCCCACATGTGATGGTATCCATGTTATTGTTGCACTGCATCCTATAGTGTGCAGATATGTATTAATCTGCAGTATTTCCTCTATAATATCTGGCCTGCTACATTTGTTTCTGTTTCTGATAGCAAATACTGATGAAAGGGAATCTGTGAGAATAGTTACTTTCTTTGGTCGGTTTTCTGCAGTTATTTCTAAAGCTTTTAGGATTGCTACTAATTCTGCTGTAAAGATGGATGTATCACCTGTTACTTTGTATCTTTTATAAATTTTTAATTTTGGTATTGCTATTCCTGCTCCTAATTGTCCTTCTTCATCTTTTGACCCATCTGTATATATAGTTAAGCTATTATTTATATACCGTTCTATGTACTCTAGTGCTTTACTTTTTGCTGATGTGACAGGGGCTAGGGGTGGTGGCGGTGAACTTATGTCGATCTGGCTACCTCACACCCAAGACCCATGCACTAAGAAAATTTATTAAGGATCGTTTGACGGGGGTTGCAATTATTAGTTGCTTGCAACCCTCTCAGCAGCAGACTTAGCAATTCAAGCAACACAAAGCCTTATACAGATCAACATTTAATACTACCGAACACCCAGGCAGTGTTCATAGACTTTCTGAAAGAAACAAAATATAAAACAATGTCTAAGTGAAAATCAATAGATAATAACACTTAGCATACAGAAAACGTGCGCCCACCTGACACAGTCGCTTGCGACATTCTAGCCCATCTTACTTTGGTACTAAACCGTGCCAACGCCGGATATGCAAGACCTGTCCGTTTGTACTCCAAACTCAGACAGTCACTTTTCCTAAAGGAAAATTTATCATTAGAGAGTCTTTTACGTGCGAATCCAGAAACCTGATTTATGCTATCATCTGCAAGAGATGTGGCATGACCTATATTGGTGAAACTGGTAGGCGTTTGGCAGACAGGTTTCGTGAGCACTTGAATGACATCTATCAGGACAAACATTTACCGGTGGCCCTTCATTTCAATAGACCTGACCATTCAGGTAATTCCGATATACATGTCACTGCCCTGCGTTCATGTGCCGGTAATGACAAGACTCGCTTTTTGTTGGAGAATCGCCTTATTTTTAAAATGGGCGTTCTAGCTCCCGGTGGTTTAAATATACAACATCATTTTGCATAAATTCTGGTAGCTTTTCTCTTTTTCATTCTTTATTCGTTGTCTTTATGATCTATCTTCTTGTGTTTTTGCTTTGGTTCTTTCGTATCTTTTTATATCTCTTGTTTTGTCGCTATCGTACGTCACTTCCTTGTGAATTCTGTGACAAGAGACTACCGCTTTCTTCCACGGATTCTTTGCATCGAGCTAAGCTAACTTTAACTAGTTCCACAGTTTTGTTTATTCTTTTTTTTTCGTTTCGTTGGATTATTTACTTTCTTGTTTCTTGTTTCAGTATTTCTTTTAGATTTTACGGTTTTCTTGGATTGTTATTGTTTACTTTTTCCATCTGCTTGTATCGCCCATTTGTTGTGTGTTTCTCATCATCGTATAGTTTTGTAGTACCTGTATGTAATTTTTGTCTTTGTCACCTGTTTGTGGCTGACGAAGGGTAAAACCCGAAACGTCCCTTGTCTCATGTGAACTGTTATTTGTAAAACTGATTCAATACCGTTTTATTAGTTTATAAACTAATATTCCTTACCAGTTTTACTGCAGCCCCTTAATTTATTTGCCCACCTGACACACTCAACTATCTCACACACTCATGCATATCGTCCAATGAGATTAGTATGGTATTGTGCATGAGGCTGGCAATCTCACCATGTAACATAGGTTGCTACCGAAACCACTACTGCAAGAGCACATGAATGCTTCATGCGGAGGCAAACCACACTGGTGGCCCCATGCTCCCTCAGGAGCGGAGAAGAGAAATATATATCTCCAAGTGAGCCCACCACAGTCAACCTCTCATACCACGCGCTCTATGGCTACGCCATCTTGCGAGAACGGCATACAGCCACGCTAACACCCAGCTAAGCTGCGTGGTTGTACATTCTATAGTAACCTTACATTATAATTCTAACTATTATAGAAATAATGGCTTAGCAAATCTATATAAAGCGGTACAAATAACCAATGGAGATTTTACACAGTATAAAAGACTAGGAAACTAAGAAAGCTAACACCAACTAGCTAGCCGATCTTACTATTACTTACACCACATAATCAGTCTACCATTACTGAAAAAGCACATGACTTTATCCTAGTAAGCTGTAACATAATATATTGCAGCACTTGCCACGCTAAAATAAACTATTTCGGCATCCGCACTGTAATTAATAAATATAACAGTCTAAATCGCACCACAATTAAATATATTATTCAAACCAACTACGTGTCGGATTTAGATAAGCTCCTGGAAGGTTTTCTGAACCCCAAACAATATGGAAATACTTAACCATTAAATTTCCTGTACACAAATGTAAAATTGAATATGCCAGTTCTAGTACCGGTCACGTGTTATATTTCCTGAACATGGACCCACTCCATTTTCGAATAGATTTGGATAATATCAAACGGACGCGAAATAAACACCACAAATTTAAGTATATACTTCCTTAAAATACTACGGCACAAAGATGGTAAACCTAATATCCTTTCTAACACTGTAAAGACTTAAGAATGTTGCAGAATAATACTATATCTACTTACAAGTCTTAGGCATGTTCTTGCTTGAACTAGACTTCAGATCAATAGCTTGTTCTCTTTCCGCGACCGCGATTGGAATGATAAAGAATTTTTCAAATGACGCTGGCGCCTGGACGCTTCTCTTCTCTGATTGGCTGCTATACGTAAGCGGCTATACTGATGTACCACTTCCTTTCATATATCTTAGCATGTTAATAAAGTCCCCTACTGCTTTTGCACTAATAAGTCTATGTGTTTGTTCCAGTTTAGTTGCTGTCTAGTTCCATACCCAGAAATCTAGTTGATTTTGCTGTGCATACTTTTTGCTCATTAATACTTAAAGTCAATTATACGTTATTTTTAATTAACACGCCCATCTAGTTACTGAAGATCATTACTCCTACGGTTTTTTATAACGTTTAGATTAAATCCCCACTTGTGCATCCAGTCAGTAAGATACATTTATCGCATTATTTTTTGTACTGTTTTATAGAGGAATGGGAGGTTTCTTCCCGTTTCTCCATATCGGCAGCATCATCTGCAAACTGGATTGTTATAAGTTGTTTTTTAAGTCGTTTAAACTCGTAGACCTAGGTCGTGGTCGTTTGTTCCCCATTTATCATCCGTCGAATTATAGATGGTTGATATTAGGATCCCTGTGGAATTCCATTCTGTTGTCTGAATAAACTCAGATCTATCATTGTTTATGTTGTACCGTGAAAAAAGTATCTATCCTGCAGGAAGTTTTCTAGATAATTGTTCTTCGTTCTGCCTACTATACCTAATTTTTTCCTGAATCACTTGTGTAGTGCACCCCTCCCTCCAACACTACATCATATGCTCTTGCTACATCAAGGAATATTGCTACTGATGTCCTTTTTCATTCCCTTTTGAAGCAACTGTTTTAAAATAAGGTTCCAGCACTCAACATTGCTCTATCCTCAACTATGTTGGCCCTTCTCAAAAGCCTGCCTGGGTTTTTTGGACTGTACAAAATTATGCTTTTCTAGAATGAACATTTTTAGTCTCGTGTTGGACTATTGTTTCCTATAGAAGCCCATGTCCTAGATGCGACCCTGTTAAACGATTATTGGGGCCTGATATGAGCTGGACATCATGTGACAATTCCTTATCTGGCTTTAGACTATGGGGCTGGTCTAGACTTGTATGTCTTATGTTAACTTGGGTTTTACAACGTGTTGCCATTTTTGTTGTCCCAAGGGGAGGCCAATCACCTTTATGTGTTTTATTTGAGAGCGTACCTTTCTTGAGGAATTTCATAGACCATTCTTGAATGTATTGGGACCCTAGAAACTATTATTGGTTTTTCCCGTTACTAAATCTTTTCTATTTCATCTAGTTGTTAATCTGCCATTTTAATATTAATTTGTCATGTCTGTGTAGTGTTAATAGGTTTCCTTACATTTCTATTTTCGTTTGCATATGTTCTTTTCCCATTAATTATTTCTGCGCCATTATGCTAGGGCGGTAATTGGGTAAATAGAAAGCATTGTCATTATTAGGTATTAGGTGGAGTGTGCCTCGGGATCATCGAAGCATTCACAGCCTATCTGCATTCAGAAACGTGCAACCGGGAGGAGAGTCTTTTCCCGGAGTTAGTAGCGGATCGAATCTGGATCGAAGTGGTTTACGTTCAGTCTATAATGTGGGTGTTCCCCTCCATATTTTATGCTTTTATAAATTCTCCGAAACTGTAGTACATTAGCTTGTGTCCTACTGGTTTAATTTGTTTAACAAAGCTTCTCCAACTCAGATTCTGTACAGTCATGAATAAACAGAAATTTGCGGTTGGTATTTTCAGCTAATACATTTTTTGATAGTTTGTTGTTTTACAACCTCCCCCGCTCTGGAACAAAACTTTGATGCACGGTACCCCAATGCCATCATGGTGTGAGTTAGCACAACACATGCCTTCTATCTGTGCAAACCAATTGTATCAACCCTATATTTATTTTGATTCTACTTATTACTAATAATTATTTGTGTTGGACTTTAAGGGACCAACCACATTCACAATGTTGACCTAGTACAATGATAGCAACCAAAACCGTCCCCTCCATGCATTTGTACGACCTATCTGGCAAATTTAATAATGCCTATCACCATGCAACTAATTCATTTGCTCTATGTTTAGTTTCTTAGGATCAACCTTTGAAAGCGACTCCCCACATTGGACCATTTGCCCAACGACATGTAGGTCTCCTCGAATTTCTCTGACCTAAGGCCGCATTCTTCCATCGCCCGTGTACTGTGGGTCCATTACCCTACATCGCCCGTAAGGGTGTCCCTTGTGATGGACCCGCTCCCGTCATTCTTACCACTAGCTCCAATCCCACTTAGCCGAGACCTCCTTTCTCACCCGCTCGGGTTGGTGTCCCTCGCTTCCTCCTTGTCTAATCGACATCCGGGCATGTATCTACCCCTCCAGGTTTTCCGCCCATCGGGGGGGGGGCCCCCATCCCCCCCCCTTACAATTTTAAATAAACGTGAGGCCTTTTTTCTTCTTAACCCTACTCCCATCCGGGGGGACCATATATAAAAAAAAAAAACACAAAACGTAGACGGTCCCCCCTTGAACCCCCGCCAATTGGCTCTTCGTTTTGATACCAATGCACTCCCGAATACCTCTCCCCAGACCACTTCTAATAATCTACTGTCCTTGAATTCTTGTACTATGCTACATGGTCCCCAGTCTTGCCATCGGTCAACGGTGTGTGGTCTCCGTTGGACTCCGACCCACTGTTGCCATTAGAGTGGCTCCTCCAGTACCAGTTTTGCCCAACATTAAGGGAACCAGAACGGAGCCCAAATCTGTATCTCCAGTTCGGTGTTCTTCATCCTGTGTTGTACCCACCTGGATACACCCTAGTCAGTATAGCATCCTTACTTGGGGACCCCTTCCTCCCGTTTCTTTGCGCCGGCTCCAGTCTTATTCGATTTGACTGCTAGGCATCGGACTTAGTTTCTGTAGTTCGGAAGCGTATCGGGGTTCGAAAGTACCTCCGTTTCGAAACTCTACCCTCCCATGTTGCCCCCTAACTCGTGGATTTCGACTTAGTCAGGTTACTTGGTAGCCTTCTCCCACTCTCCTTAGCCCTATCTGCCCACTACGAGGGGAAAAACGCCTTGGATTCCTCGTCCTGCCTTATAAGACCTTCACTCCTACATCAACGTCGCCCCCGTATAACGCCGCTCAAATAGACTCTGACATTCTTACCGTTTCCCCCCCCATCAATCATTACCTCGGGCACTCTAACAACCGTTCACACACCGGCTCCTTACCCATCCTCCAGCCGCAACTGTATTTCTACGCTATTAACTAGAACCTACCCCATCCCAGCAATGACCCACCTTGACCCCCCCTCCTTCAAACACGTAATACCCCAAACATACACTAACTATTTCCCCCGAAAAACCAAACACGCTCCCCATAGAACCTCTCTCCCCTACTAACATCACCGCTACCGAGACCGCCGAAAAGTATGCAAAATGACTCACGCACCTCCATCGCCAACCGATAATTTAATCCCTCACTAATCGTCGTCACCCTCTCCCGCTCTGGTACCATACATCCACTCTCACAGCAGTTCGAGCTTCCCCCTATCCCCCATCACATTATAACAGTCACCATACATCTATCCAATGTTCTTTGCCCACCTAAACGCTATATTTAAGTCCAACAACTATAACCCCGATAATATGTGAATATGCATTTCTATGTTACACCGCCACGGTAGCTAAACTCTACACTCTAAACCGCTCCCATGATCCTGAAGAACACCCCCGCCACTCCTCACCGTGCACATAGTAATCGCCTCTCACATGTCCCCGGCTATACCGCAGACGCTTCCAATCAACCCCCAATATAATTTGTCTATAACCCACTTGAGGGGACTACCCTGTGTATCCAATACGCACCCTTTCCATTACTATGGCATCAGGATCTGGGCTTAACCATGTTACTAATCCCCATCTTATGTAGATTTTCGACACCAGCCGGCCCGCTAACTGCAGTCCTCGCCCCCTCCCGCCCCCTACCCTTACGCCAGATGTATCTCAAGCTAACCTAAACAAGCAAAAATCACGCCAACTATCTCTGCCGGGCCGACAATTCAACTTTCACCGTGTACCTTGTTGTTTGACGCAACGGTGATCCTATACGATAGTCCCACAAGATGTCAACATTTTTGCTATTACACTCTTACCATGATCCTGAAAAAAAAAGAATAAGAAGAAAGAAAAAAAAAAAAAAAATAAACAATAAACACTGTTAATAATAATAACGAAACCCAAAAAACCAAAAAATGCAACTATCAAATCGCGGTAGCCAACCGTCCCTATCACACATGTGACTAGACCACATCCCCCCCCCCATAACCAACCGAAAATGTTCGACCATCTTCACTACTTACCAAAAACCCAGAAAAAAACCATGAACAATAACGCAAATAATATGCTGCTCCCTGGGTGAACCACTGATAGATAACACAAAACTACCCATAAAGATAGTGTCAACTCAGAAACAAAACCAGTCCAGAACGCACCATTAGTACAAACTCACTATATCCTGATAGTGTTGCCCCACTTCCAAGATTACTCGAAAACGCAACTGTGCTCGGAAATCTAGATAGCACTGATCATAACACACCGATATTCCTCATCCCGCGGTTCTTCATCACTATAGAACCCGCAGTGATATAGAATCCATTCCCTGTGGCTCCTTTTGTCCGCCCCCCACACATGCGCTAACTCGTACTGCTCTAGTTCTCTACCCCCCGACCCTTTATTCTGTACAGCACTTGCAGCTTCACGATACCGACTTTCTCCCCATTCTTAGTCGGCCCCTTCCCTTCAATCGCCCGAAGCACATCCAACTCGACCTTTCATCACTTCTGCATTAATACAGGCAATAGGTCAATGTTCGGGCACCCGATATACCATACATTCCACACCCGCAGAAATATTTCAGTCCATACTGCTCACATCCACCATATCACCACTCTGCCTAGAAACACGTCATAGCCCAAAAGACGTCCTCTTGCAAAGGCATAATCTGTCGATAGTAGCAATTCGTTTTTAGACAATTCGTAGCGGACTGAAGGTGTCGAGGCGACCCGCTATACCCAATAAACTTAAACAAGTCAAAAAATAAGCAAAAAAATAAATTATTCCACCGGCCTGCGTACACAACACTCCCTAGCTCCTCTAAAACAGCTCCCCCCATCCATACTGCGATAGCATCTTGTCGCATGGTCACGAATTGTATCAATTGTGATTTGTGACAGTGCTCAGATCTTCCAACTACCGATGATGCCGACACACATGGGAACCCAACTGCCCATCTCCCCGTCAAACCTGCCCGATACCGATGTTCGGGCTTGCACTTCAGTGGGTTCATCCCTAGACCACTGTATTCCCAGCCGCGCTTCTCCAGCCTCGTATATAACACGCGAGACCCAGTGTCCACTACCGCACGCATGATCATTTACTTGACCCCAACTATCCTATCGAACCAGCCGCATTAGTCCCTCAATGCTAAAACCATATGCGCTTAGCAACTATCACACCAAACGTTCTCAACCACCATACCACCTCCCTGTAATCAGGTCTCCGACAACAATAAACACCCAATCCCAATCCCTCCTAACACAGCCCAAGCTGATTAGTCGATAGAGTCGCCCCCCTGGAGAGGAGTGGACGGAACAAATAACCGGGAGAAAAAGTAAGAACTCTGAGGTTGGGAGGTTGGACATCTGCTAAAAATAAGTGGGCAACTACCATGAGGGGCCAGGGGTATCAGCACCTACAGGTTATGTTCTAGTTGCCAAGTACCCAGATAACTGGGACTTAGCAGATCCCCCCGGTACATTATGTAATATGGTCCCTGTAGTATTTGGCGGGGTGCTCCAGTAAATGTCATATAAAGGCGGACTTAAATGATGGCTATCTCGCCGCTTCTAAGTAATACTGTTCTTGACCCTCTCTTTGTCAGTTATACTGAACCCACAGGTAGTCCTTAACTGCTACCCCTAAGAGGTGTGTTGGTTGGAGTCCCCTCGACCTATTGACAGCTTAGAGCTCCCCATCTAAAACGAATTCCCCCCCCCCCCCCCCAATGAGAGGACGTACATATCACTACACCACGCTCCCCCCCCCCATCTTCATTAGACTCCCCCCCCTGCTCCTAAATGTCTGTTATTGAAGGTCTAATGTAGATGTAACTCGTGAAGATCCGAACACATGACCGCTGACAACGTGCACGGGACACACAAGCCACCAACTATCCGCATCCCCACCCTGATCACCAACATCCCATTAATATACCACTCAACCCCACCATCACTCCGTGCTACTTGCACACACAACCGACTCGACGCAACCCCCCCCCCCCCCCCCCCTCCACCCACCCAAAACACCCACACACCCCACCACCCAACACTCCCCCACCTCAAACCGAGCGCCGCCCCACCAACCATCAGACCCCGCCCGTATTCTGACAGCCTGATCCCCTTCCTTCAAGCATTGCTCATCCCCCCCCACAATCCAATTCCCCCCATTAATTATGACGCCTCCCCCCCCCCCCTCCACACCCACCCCACCCCAGTGTGCTCCGCAGGGTTCATCAGCTTTATAGTATATACTTTCCTCCCCGTGCTCTGTTTGCTTCAGCCTCGCTTGCTTCATAAGCTGTCTTTACAGTTTCACGCCTTCCCTGCTGCACCACGTCCGTCCCCTTTTTTTAACTTTATGAGTACTTCCATTTAACAGGTACAGCTGGTTATAGATTTGTTCTTAATCATCTGTTAACTGATTATAGATGTTTGTCTTTCATTATGGAAAAGTTATGTGCAGGTGGTTGTTTTGTTTTATGTTTTTCAACCTTTATATTTACATCGATGGTCCCGTCCTCAGCTTCAAGTGTTTGGAATTTCTAGAGCTTCTATTAGATTGTATTTTTGTCTCTAGGGCTATGTGATATATATGTATAACCGGGGACTCCTTACAGGTCACCAATGCCAATGCCTGCGCCTCCTATACGCGATCCTCTTACACGACTCCCAAATTATAAATGGCCAGATTACTGTCAAATCTTTATGTTATTTATTTTCCCCCCCCCCCCCCCCTCCCTTTCCCCTCCCCCTTCCCCCTCTCCCCCCCCCCCCCCCCCCCCTCCCCCCCCCCTTCCCCCTCTCCCCCCCCCCCCCCCCCCCCCCCCCCCCCCCCCCCCCCCCCCCCCCCCCCTCCCCTGCCCCCCCCCCCCCCCCCCCCCCCCCCCCCCCCCCCCCCCCCCCCCCCTCTCCCCCCCCCCCCCCCCCACGCCCCCGCCCCCCCCCCCCCCCCCACCCCCGCCCCCCCCCCCCCCCCCCCCCACCCCCACCCCCCCCCACACAACCTGTCCCTTATTGGTGCACGCACCCCCCCCCGCCCTGGCCCCCATACCACAGCCCCGATATTCCGCGGCTACCACACCCCTCCATCATCGCCGGCTGACCCCTTTGTGAGCCCCCCCCCGTTCCCAAAACCTGCGTACCCTACCATCACCCCCCCCCCCCCCCCCCATTAACGCAAAACTCACATTGCGGAACAATAGAGAATATTACCCACCCCTAAGAAAGAAATGCTTAGTTTTAAAGAATGTTCTGCACAGATCACACCCCCACCACCCACCAGCTGCGCCGTTCCGGGTGTCTCTCCAAGAGGGTATGTCGGGAGCACCCAATCACTCTGTTTCTTTGTGGAGCCGGCATTTAAGCGTAGTGTCCGCCCTATGTGTCGGCCACAGGACTGACAGTTGTACATGCACACATTCAACCCCGAAGACGCAACAATTTTATTCTGTGGATATTGATATCATTGCATAAGATCCATAGATGGATAGGCTGCACCAATAGGTGGGGGGATTGGCGCGATAGTGAGGGATGTGACACCGGGAGCGGACCCGGGATTGAACCCAAGCCAATCAGGGTGGGCCTGGTAAGCGAGGAGGGGGGAAAGAAGAGTGGAAGGGGAATATGATGAATCGGTAGTATTCAAATGGGAGTCGGGTGGGTATGAAGTTGATGGGTTGTGTGGGAGCCACTGAGAGGGCGAACATAATATCTTACAGACCGATACCGGAGACAGATACGAAGTGTCACGAGCTGGGGGTGCGCAAGTGTGACGCAAGAAAGAGGTGCTGAGGAGGACAAAGTTAACACGGTGACCACACACCGCGAGGACCCCCAAAGGGAAGCTGGGCGGAGTTGAACGAGGTCCATTACCTACATGACTGGTTCTCGTTGGGTGTACTCACCCTTTCCCGAGCTCTAATATATCTTCTAGTTGCTGGAAACACCAATAGGGTTCTAGGACTCTCAAAGGTGACACCCACACGACCACCCCGCCGGGCCGGACTCTATTGCGGCACCCCCACTCCAAAGGGAACCCCCTTCGGCGATACCCGACGACCATCCACCGGCGGGCGCGGTGAACCTCAAACTCAGCACTTCCTCCCATGGCGGCACCGGAGTGGGGGTGAAACCCTACCAGGAAGAGCACATTATGTGGATGGCCAGAAGTCAGCTCACCAGTCCCCGGCATAAAGATGGCTCGCGGAGCTGGACAAGCGTCAACAAGAAGTAATCAACAGGTGTTGGTCTCGTTGGGTCTCCCTCGACGACGAGAGCGTGAGTCCCAGGGGTATACCCTCGCCTAAACCCACGCCACGTGCGGGTGGCGCGCCCGCGCTGGGCACCGCGATAGCACCCCGGAGCCTTAGAGGGCCGGGTCCCGCGCGGTGATGACGCCCTCGCGGTAGGGGGGTTGTCGCAGGGGCCGTGGAAGGGCCGGGCGCCCAACACAAGCCGGCAGCCGCTAATGGTGCGCTGGCAGGCGTCTGGGCTAGGGAGGGGTCCCGTGGGGGGGGGGGGGCGTGGGAGCCCGCATGCGCCCGAATCACCAGGAGAGGGGGTCTCGGGCTGCCGGAGGGCCCGGGCGTATGGGGCCACTCTCGCAGAGGGAGGCAGGGGTCGGGAACGAGGCCCCGGGAGGGGTGGGGCCCCGGCCGGGTGGGGGGTTACACGGAGGCGGGGGGGCGAGGAAAGGTAGGCTGCGGAGCGTGCAGCGCGGACGTGTGGAGCGGGCTGGGGGCGGGGAGTAGGTCGGGGGCCGGGCGCGTTCCTCCGGGGCGTCGCCTTGGGGCGAGGGAGGGCGGCGGAGGCCGGCTGCGGCCGTACGGCGGCACGGTAGGAGCAGCCGCCCGGGGCGGACCGCTACGAAAAGCGGCTGCCAGAGCAGAGAGTTTCAGAAGCGGGGAAGCGGGGGGGCTTAAGGGGGTGTTTAGTAGGAGGTCACACCAATCCACAATTACAATCCCACCCCAACCGTGCCGGCCGCGTACAAAGTCCCCCCACGCGGCCAGGAGGAGGCGGGGGAGCAACGCGGCCACTATAGGAGGGAGGGATGCCGATGGGGGGGCGGGCGCCCCGGGCGGGTGTGCCGCGCTCCACTCGGGCGAGGCGAGGGGGGCGGTGGCGCAACGTGCGGGGTCGTGGACCGCCCCCGTCGCAACCCTGGCACACCTAGGGGGGCGTCACCGGGGCGCCGGCCCGAGTAGTGGCCCGGGGTCCACGGAGGGGGGGCGCACGGGGCGAGCGGGGGCGGCCATGCGCACCACCCAGCGCCCTCGAAACACGGGCTGGACGCGCACGCCCCCAGGCGCACGCCGCGGGACCCCGAGAAGGACGGGAAACCGTCGCGACCGAGCCTCAACCCCCGGACGCAAAGAAGGCCCGATCAGGTGCAGGCGGGCGATGGGGAGGTGGGGCCGCGGACGAGGGGTCCGGTCGGGCTGGAGGATAGACAGTCCTGCGGAACTATTCGCGCCAGGGGCCTTTGGTCCCCCGGGCGCCAGCCCCCACCCTCCCCAGGTTGAGAGGCCGCAGCGGCAGGGGGGAGCCCCCCGTACCAGTGTCTTTTAACTATCTTGTCACACACCCTTCCACATTGTCCGTTCATGCAGCGGCTGGCTGTATATTCTCTGGCACGAGCTTAGCAAGTTGCTGCTTTATTTGCCCACCTCGTGCTACGACCTAGCCAAGTTTGCGTCTGGCTGAGTATCGCCTCATTGTTCGTGTCACCTCGTTGCCTGTCTCAGTTGTTGCTGGGGCTTACGGGGGTGCGGCCCCGGCGGGGGCGGGGAGGGTCGGGGGGGGTGGGCGAGGCTGACGAAACGTCGTTCTGGGCCCGGTGCCCGGGGATGCCGGCGCCCCCCGGGGGGCCCCGGCTAATCGGTTTTGGGCGGGACGCGTGGGCCTCCTTAGGCGCCCTCTCTCTTCTGGCGTGGCCCCCCAGTTTCTTTTCATTTCCCCGGGGGGGGGGGTCCGGGGGTGGCTGGGCGCCGCCTTGGGGCCGATGGCGCGCGGGGCCGGCCCCCCCGGCCGGGACCCGGGGACGGGGGTGACGGCCGCGGGGGAAATGGCCCCCCTCAGGATGAGCCGGGCGGCCCTTCGCTTTGGTCCCCCCCCCCACTCTCTCTCGCTTGGCAGTTGTGGAGTACGGGGGGCGGGTTGTTACTTGTGCATCACATTTCGTTCTTGTTGCCTGACAAAGCAGCCAAGAGCAAGGCACATTGAGATCCCTCTACTTGCCCTTTGATACTCGATAGTGCATTCTGGCAATTGAGAATGATACCGAAGCCCTGTCCGTGGCCGAGCCCAGCAGCCCCCAGACCTGGCCAGAGTCCCTACCTGTGTCCCCGTCGCTCTTGTGGTGAGGGAAGTTTACCGTCACCGGTTCTTGTCCGCCCCTCCTTCCGCTTGGCTCTCCCCGTCTTTTGGCGAGGGGGGTGGGGCCGGGCCGTGCGGAGGGGCGGAGGTGGGACGGAGGGGGGGGGGGGGGGGGCCGGGCCCGAGGGGGGGGGGGGGGGGGGGGGGGCGCCGGCGACGGGGCGGGGGGCCGGAGGGGGGGGACGGGGCGGGGCCGGGCAGGGGCCGGGGGGGAGGGAGGGGGCTGGGCAGTGGGGAGCACGCCCGCCCCGAGTTGGGCGGCGACCGGGGGGGGCGGTGGGACACCGGAAGGGCGTGGGTGGGGGGAGGGGAGGACCCACGGTGGCGCGCGAGGGGGAAAAGCTTTTTTCATTTTCTGGGTAGTCTGCTTGTTTCTGTTTTGCTCGTCTACTTTGGCCCCTGTTCTGGGAGGGTGGGGGCGGCGGCGGGGGAGCGGGGTTTGGGAAGTTCTTGGTGGCTTGGGGGGTTTTGGGTTTCCATGTCAAGTTGGGTGCTTGGAGGTGGGATGGTTGGGAGGCCGGGGGGAGGGGGAGGGGGGCCCGTGCGGCGGGGGGGGGCCGCGCACCAGGGGGGACGCTGCCGTTTTTTGGGGGACGGGGGGGCACAGGGGCGGGGGGGGCCGGGCGAGGCGAGCCGCGGGACCCCTTGGGGGGCTGGGAGCGGGGGGGGGGGGGGAAAGGCGGCGACCGGGCTCGTCGGGCGTACCCCCCCCATGGGCCATTTTTGGAAGGGTATGGCGTTTGCTCGTTCCGTGGGCGGCTGGTTCTGTCTGTTCATTTTTGTTTGTTGCAGAAGTGCACACATGCTCTGCACCAGCATTTGCTAAAGAGGGAGCTCGGGGGCCTGGTGGCCCCCATTAGAATGATGATGGTGGCTGACTGACTGTACCCTGTTGATATGCTTAAGGGGGAGTGCAGCAGCCTCAGTGGTGCATGGTGTCCCCCCCGTGGTATGTGATAGCACCCCACTGATGGCATTTGCACTTGATAAAGCAAGAGACGGCCAAGGGGAGATTTGACTCGCATACGATACAGTGTGACGCACACTCAAGTTCACCCGGAGCCCCCCCCCACCCGGGCTGACCACGCACGCCGTGCCCCTCGCGTGGGCGGGAAGTCGACCCAAGTTTTGTAGCTGGTTTTGGCTGTTCAAATAAGTTTTGGTGTGCTCAATGGTTCCTTATGCTGTGGTTATTTCCCTTTGGGAGGCGGCGGGGGGCAGGGATGAGGCGAGCGCCGCATCGGCGGCGCGCCCCGGGCGGGCGGGCAGGACCAGGCACCGGGAGGGGGCCAGCAGACCGGGGAGCGGAGAACTGAGGGGGGCCCGCGGCGACGGGCGGGCGGGAAGGGCTGCCGGCGGGGGGAGGGACGGAGCGCGCGCACGTGACCGCAGGCCGACCGAGCCGGGCGCGGAAGGGGCCCGGGGGGCTGGGGGGGGGGCCCGGGCCGCCCCGGAGCGGGGGGGCGGTGTCATGAACGTTTTTTCTTTGTCCTCGGCCAACGGCTCTAATTCATTTTGGGGGAGGGGGCGCGCAGGCGAGCAGGGGAAGGGGGTGGGGGAGGGGGGGGGCGCCGGGGGAGGCGGTCGGAGGAACAGGGCGATCACAGCGCCGAAAGGAGGCGAGGAGGGGCTGTGGGGTGGGAGGAGTGGGTAGCGAGGTGTGGGATAGGAGGTGAAGAGTGGTTCCCGGGGAGTAGGGGGGTACCATGGGACGCGAGCTGGAGATAACAGGGCCGCGGTCCGTCGGGACGCTTCACGAGGGACACTTCGAGTGTGACGATAGGAGGGGTTAGGGGTGAACGAGGAGCCGGGACGGGCATGTGACGCGGACGGGTTGCGAGAGGCGATGGGGGGGACTTTGGGGAAGCGGGTTGGAGTGGAGCGCTGGCGGAAGGGGTGGTGATGGGATAGAAGAGTGGGAGGCGGACGGGGGGCGGGCAACGGGAGTGAGAGGGGGTGGGGGGCGGGGCACACGGTCGCCCGCCCCCACTCCCCCCCCCCCAGACCCTCCCCCCCCCCGGCCCACGCCCCCAACGTGGACGGTGGCGTGATGACCCCACAATGTTGCCGAACAGGGGAGAGGGGGGGGGCCGGACAGGGGGGGGACAACTGTCAGGATACGGACAGCGGGATCAAGGCGCGAAGAGAGTGAGCGGGACTGAGGGGGAGGAGAGGCGGACGTCAGGGAATGCGGAGGGGAGGCCAGGCAGGGTGGGCCTTACTCGCGGGACAGAGCGACGAGGGGGACAGGTGCTGAAACTTGCGGGGGTGAGAGCACGGGGGAGGAGAGATGGGGGAGTGAGAAGAGGGGCGCTGCAGAGCGGCCCGGAGCGTAAGGGAGGGGATCGCACCGTGCGGCAGCGCCGCGGTGGACAGGCGGCGCCCGGGCGAAGAGCACAGAACCTGGTGGGGAGCCGCCGAAGGGAACGGGGGGGGTGTGGGGTTCGGGGGGGGCGGGGCAACCACAGGGAAGCGTGGCGTGGGAGGGGAGCCCGTGGTCGGCGGGGGAGGAGGGGGGCGGGGGGAGAAATTTGAGGGAGCGAAGTCATAAAGTTCAGACCAAGTCGACCACGTATGGATTGACGGCGGGGCCGCGAATGCATGGGTGGGGCTAGGCGAGCGGGTCAGGTGGGGAGAAGAGTGATTGCGGGTAGTTATCATGGGGGAGGGGCGGGGACATGGGGAGCGGGAGTGCTAGTGAGACGGAGGGCAGCGGTCGTGATAGGAGGGATTCTGTAAGGTTTTCCTTGTCGGAGTTGGGAAATAACGGACGTGAAAGAGTGGGGAACGTGTAAACGTTGATGACACCCAATTGGGGTAATGTGCGTTTGTTCGGGAAACGTGCTGGAGCGCCTATAGCATGACCTATATGCTATAGTTTAAATTAAAACATGAATACAGTTTTTTTAATTTTTATTTACGTTTTTTTTTTTTACGTTTTTTTTTTTTTATGTTCTTTTTTATTGTTTTTTAATATAATTTTTTAAATCATATTTAGCATATCAATAGTTTTAATTTAAAAAAAGTTAACTAGTTTACCCCTACATACTTAAGCTATGTAGTAAAACTTTGAATTAATATTTAATTGTGTTGTACGCGCGGATCATCGATGTTAGATGCACTGCTTGTATGTGTATTATTAATTACAACCACAATAGGAATAAAAAAGGATGGCTAATTTCTCTTTAATAAAATGAAACAGACCCAATCGCGCCGCCCCACCACGTGCGGATTTGTTTGTTTTGCCCTTAACCCTTGCCATCCTACCTAGTCGTTTATTATTCATTCTTCGTCACTTAATATTTTAATTACATTTTAACCCAAAGACATCCTATCAATTTTTAAACTAACTTTGATTCTTTGGAAAGCAATTGTCCAATAATCTAGATGTGATTTTGTTGATTAAAGGTATATATATTCATAGATTCCGTTCTTTTCGCATTTAAATGTGAAAATCACACCTTCGTCCAGGGCCGGGCGAAGTAGCCGTTCAATTCCTGAATCAAAGGTTATTTCTTAACATCTGCCGATCGACGATCTCTAGCTTGTCTTTGATTATCTCCATGATACATAGTAAATATTAGCAAGGGGAGGTGATCTTGAAAATGTTAAGCGAATAGATTCGATTACGGGTTACGTTGCTTGATTAAGCTGATGTTAAGTTAAAATTGTATTAGGGGAATTCCCTCGTGTGATCGAGAAGTTTCCAAGTCGGTAAGCGTGGCGAACACTAGTCAGTTCAAATTGCGGAGATGTGTTTTCTCTGAACTGTCTTGAGCTGTGAGTAAGCTCGTGTGACTAGCCCATGCAATTATCGAGACTGAGTGGTGTTTTTTAAACAGCCGAGTCTCGTGTCTTTTGTGGCGGGACTAGTGTGTGAACGAAGAGCAGTCTGTTTTTGGGTACCGACGGGAGAGGTCGGTCCTATAGTGTGTGTTTTGAGTATGCCTGCGCAGTGCAAAAGTGATAGAGGCCATTATTTGTGTAGGCCTATAATTCCTGAGTCTATTAAAGAATTATATTTGTGAGTATTTTGAAGAGGTAAGGATCCATAAGGGCGAGATTACTGCAAACTGCCAGGGAGTGCAGTCTTGCGAGAAATTGCCACGAGTATTATTATTTATGTTGTTAGCACGGCGAGGATGATGTCCGTTGGCTAACCGGATCCATTGAGGTGATTTGAGGAGGCCATTGTTATTATTGAGAAGATCCATAGTTACATTAGAGCGCCAAGGTTGAGAGCGTCTTTGATGAAGCATATTTGAGGAGATCTTTATTTATTATATTAGCACGGTGATGCCGACCGTTGCTGAGAGGATCCAGTGTTGATGTTGTATAGCGCTAATGGTTATGAGAAGTGGAGATGTGATTATAGTACTTCGTTGTTGTGAGTTATGTTTGACTATGTGTATTTCATACGAACGTATTGTGACAATAAATTATGTTAAATGTCACCTGTAGTTCCACGACTCGTACGTGCGTATCTGTGGCGTGTGAATGTACCCACGCACACTCACTGCAACATTTAACACGGTAGGAAAACAGTAGTTGTGACAGTAGTAACGCATGACCATAAATAGCCTGGGTGGCGAAATCTAGGTCAACAAACAGATTGAATTCACTAACAGTATCTCGTGTGTAGCAGTGGTATGTTAGTCTTACAGAATTTGATATTTCGACATTCGCGTGATATAAGAATTACTGTTCTGCTCTGTGTGGGCGTAATGAACAGTTTGACCATTAAAGTAACACCCATCACCATTTATTCAATCTCCAAGACCAGTCATCAGTTATAATATTTAATAGTTCATCAGTAACTTTAAAACGAATCTCCCACATAGCAAAAACCTGTGCGCTTACAGTTTGGTGGGCCAGTTTATTTAACGGAATGAAATCCACGGAGTTTGCGTGATAGGAGAGCCCTGTGTAGGCGTGGCTTATGTGTCCTCGCATTGTTTCATAGTCCTCGACATAATTTGTTAACTGTGTCCAACACGGTGGAATATAACAGTGGGAAGTTGACAGGTTGTTGATAGACAGTCAAGTTTAACTAAACGTGAAGTGTTTTTGAAGAGTCTTTTGCAGATTATCTCTAGTCAACAGTTGCAGAGGATGCTGTGCGGTGTTTCCTGTGTGCTGATGCTGTGTTGAGCGCTTTCTACACTTTGGCAAGAACCTGATGAGAAGAAAGTCTAATTCATGTACCTTTCTGCGCTGGAACGGTTTTATCTGCAGAACTTTGTGATATCTGGTGTGTTTGCGGAAGGGACACAAGTATTATTAAGATAAGTGATTTTGTTCTGTGTAGATTGTGCCACTTTTCTGCATTTCAGCAAGTCTGCCTGTACTATCCATCGCTATTGCCTGTTGATAATTGTCGTTTTGTGTCGATAATTATATCGATTGATTGTATAATATGTTGATGCATAGGTAGTGTATGCTATATATAGGTACTATAACAGAAGGTGGTGTACAGTAATTAAGAAATAATTGCAATTTCTTAAAAAGATAATTGGCTTAGGGAGGTGAAAGTTTAATTAATACATATATAGTTGTCTAAGTAAGTAAGTCACTATGGACTATGATACAGATCCTGAGGATAAAAAATACCGTGAACTATTAGGATTTGGACACCGTGAGCTGACTGAGTCTGAAATAACAAGACTGATTTGTGAAAAGCTAATTCATGAAAGTGATGAGAGGTATGAGAAAAGGATGCTAGAAGAGAAGAAGCAACTGGTCACAAAACAGAGTACCCTAGAGCAAAGGGAAAGTTTCATAGAATGTACTGCTGAAATAAGTGAGTTACATGAAAAAGTTTCTAAACTTACAGATGATTTATGTAAATCAAACTCAGAACTTGCTAGCACTCAAACAGCATTGAGTGTAGCATTGTGTAAGATCAAAGAGTTAGAAACTCAGGTTAAAGATAACGATAATGAAGTTAGAAACCTAACTCAGGAACTTCAAGAAAGGAGAGAGATATATGACAAATTGAAAATGGAGAACAATGAACATGAGCAAACTTATATAAAAATGCTTCATGAGGTGAGGCATGATAATGAGATTCTCAGTGATTAAATTAAGGACATGAATATTGTACCCCTTAAGAAGAATGATGATATTATGTATAATGACAATGATGATATTAAGATTCAGTCTCTACAACTGGAGTTGACTCAGTTGAGAGCAAATAAAGAGCAGTATGAGACAGAGACATTGTTAGAGTTGATGGTTGAGAAAGAGAAAGTCACTAAGTTTAAAAATTTACTAGCAGATGAAAGCTGTAAAGTTTTAAGAGCTGAGAGCTTAGGCAAGAAATTAAGTGCAGATATTGCACTTAGAGATATTCAAATTTCAGAAGCCAGAATGAGAATAGATGGTCTACTTGACATTCTCTTAAAGAAAAAAAGGTGGTCTTCTGTCAGTGTTGACAGTGAAAGACATAAAGCAAAAAGTCAGTCCTATACACTTTTTGCAGATTCTAAAGGCAAGAATAGTGGAAGGAAATCTTTTCGAGGGAAATATAACTTTCAACGCAATACCGATGATTCTAGCGATATTTTTTCCTGGCGGCAAGCTAGCAAAGGAAAATCTACAGTGTTAGACAGTCCTGTGCATAACAAAAGAATTAATAATAAATTCCAATTCAAGTTGTTAAAAACAAACAAGGGATTAATTGAGAACCCTGATGGGAAAAAAGATAGAACTACTTGTTCCAGAAGGGAAACATATTTTGTGAAAAACAATAAAGATATTGTTAAATCTTTTGGTCATACCCAGTCAAGTCAGTGTGACCCATTTCTTAAACACACTGCCACAGGCAAAGAGAAAAACACTTTTGATAGGAGATATAACTATGAGGTTAAAAAGAAACAGTTTGACAGATCACAGTATCGTGATCCTGAGAGTATTAGAAATTATAGTGGAAATAATTATGTGAAAGAGTGTCAATCTGGTAATAAATTTGTTGATAAAAAGCCATTTCTATCTAGTAGATATTTTTATCCAAGAGGAAATGCTAATTGTAATTATGCTAACTGGGATGTGAAACAGTACAACTGTGTCAATAGAACAAATAACAATGTTCTTAACAGCAATTATAGAAATCGTAACCAGGTTAGCTGTGCTCCACATGAGAGCAAAGTTATTAACAAGCAAAGTAATAACATTATGGATTGTCACACTAGTGGTGTCGAAAGGTCATCTCGTTCTTGTGAACGTAGTAATTTTTTTCAGCCTACAGCAAGGACGAACTTTCGTTACGGTCAAGTGGTCGCTAAGCCTTCTGTGATGTCTACACGTTTAAGGAGGACTTGTTGAGGTGTGTGAAAAGGGGCCAAGACTCTACTCCACCCCAAGGGATAGGTAAACGTGAAAGTTGATTTTCGGTTTTTCCTTAGTAAATCTAACAGATGATTAATAGAAATTTTCATTTGTATTGTCTCGTAGCGTGCGACGTTGTGATGAGTTGGCGCACTTGTTGACATTATTCGTGAAGAATGTGGATTATTTATCAAGCAGAACCTATGAGCGTCTCGCTATACATCTGACGAGTCACTTTTTGGAGGATCAAGAATGGTTGACAGATTGACGGGAATATTTTTTTTTTTTACAGCTGATTTATTTTTTAGAATAGTACATGTTATTGTATTCTGTCGATAATATATCATATGATGTTTTATTAAAATATTTGTATTTCTTTGAAACATTATGATGTTCATTTTGATGTATCATTTGATTGTTAAATATATATTTTTTGTGGAACATATAGGACTGTTTCGAATGTACCAGTTCAAGTTTTTATGCAATTGTATACTATTCTGTTTTGATTGTGTGTAACATATGTGTTGGTAATAATTTGTGTGTAATTTTTGATAAATGCAGTGAGCGGTGTCAAACCTGTGCTCATTTTTCTGTATATTTTTCGGATTGTAGCTGGAATTGTTAGGATATTTATATAAATTTATTGTTATGTTGTGTAATATGATGCTGTAAAATTATCTATCATAGTACCTAGAATTTAAATAATAAGATTTTTTTCAACGTTTTTGTAACAAATTAATTCGATAAATTTTTTTTTTATAAAAACTTTGAAGATATAAATTTACAGTTAAATAACACTGAAGTTCAACGCTATTGTTAATCAGTATTAACTTATAAATTAAATTGAACTTTTTTTTGTAAAATTGATAGACACATCTGATACTTTTGTTTGTTTAAAGATGGACAGATTGTTATAACATTATGTTATGTTTGTATGTTGGAAAGTTGATATACAGATGACATCGTATTTTTCTTAAATGTTTTTTTTTTTGGTGATGTATTTTTTTTTGGAAAAAAAAGAAAAACTTACATGTTTTGATTTAGGTGTTTGTCTAGAGATAATATATTTTATGCTTCTCTCATTTTGTTAAAAGTTAATTTCATTGTTAGTTTATTAGTTATGACTTAGAATTACTTAAATAATAATTTTATTTTTTGATAATTTATCGTTCTGAAATATTTTGTATGGTAATTTTGGGAAAAAAATTGTTTTTTGGCATTGTAATTTATTTTTGTGTGCCCTATGATTGAAAGAGATATTACTTCTTTGGAAACTTGTATTATTTGATATTATGATGTATTTTTATTATTTAGCGGTTGATTGTGCGTTAGGTCAAAACTTAGTTTTCGCAAATGCTATTATTTGTTTGTGTAAGGTTTATAATTTATTTTTAGTTAAGTATAACTTTTGTAACTTAGTTAAATTACTTATTAGACTTTGTTTAGTTATGAATTATTCTTTATGTGGTGTTAGTATGGATATACTTTGACATTTTGTTGTGTGCCTTGTAATCATGTTTGTATTTAATTTTGAAATATGTTGTCTAATCTAAACATTTTTAGTATGTATTGTTATTGACTGTCTCTGCGTTCATACCTTTGCTTTCCATTCGTCTTTGTTGACTATCCTTCATTTCATTCTATCTTTTTGTTGTCTTTTCGATATGAGTTCATATCTTGTTTATATTTCTGTATCACATTGTCGTTTCTCTTCGTTCTACTTGTATACTTCATCTTCTTTCGATACTTATACTTTCATACGTTGTATTCTTGAGTTAATTATATAACTTAATATAATGTAACTAGTATTTTGGTAAACTTGTATTTATTTTTCATGAAATCGTTTTACTTATTAGTTATTATGTGGTATTGTTGATTGTTTCTCATTTTCCGATTTCTTACTTTCCTTTACTACAGATCATTCTTCTGTTGCTTGATCTTGTTCTTTCACTTTCTATTGGTTGTTACTTGTACTCAATGTACTTAGCTAAGTGTTCTATTAAGATTAATTTTGGTATGCTTGTATTATGATTGATGCTTTTAATGTAATTTACATCGGTAACATTCATTGGGATATTTGATTGATTATGTTTGATGTTTTAGTTGCAATTTTACATTTATTGCTGAAATTGTGTATAGATGTACTATTGTAATAGGTACATTTTTATAGGTACATTTTTGGTAGCCATATAATATAATTTCATTTATCTCTACATTTTTGGGACTTAAATTTTCCCGGGCGGTGTGGCAACTGATACAGAGTAAATATTAGCAAGGGGAGGTGATCTTGAAAATGTTAAGCGAATAGATTCGATTACGGGTTACGTTGCTTGATTAAGCTGATGTTAAGTTAAAATTGTATTAGGGGAATTCCCTCGTGTGATCGAGAAGTTTCCAAGTGGCGAACACTGGTCAGTTCAAATTGCGGAGATGTGTTTTTCTCTGAACTGTCTTGAGCTGTGAGTAAGCTCGTGTGACTAGCCCATGCAATTATCGAGACTGAGTGGTGTTTTTTAAACAGCCGAGTCTCGTGTCTTTTGTGGCGGGACTAGTGTGTGAAAGAAGAGCAGTCTGTTTTTGGGTACCGACGGGAGAGGTCGGTCCTATAGTGTGTGTTTTGAGTATGCCTGCGCAGTGCAAAAGTGATAGAGGCCATTATTTGTGTAGGCCTATAATTCCTGAGTCTATTGGAGAATTATATTTGTGAGTATTTTGAAGAGGTAAGGATCCATGAGGGCGAGATTACTGCAAACTGCCAGGGAATGCAGTCTTGCGAGAAATTGCCACGAGTATTATTATTTATGTTGTTAGCACGGCGAGGATGATGTCCGTTGGCTAACCGGATCCATTGAGGTGATTTGAGGAGGCCATTGTTATTATTGAGAGGATCCATATATACATTAGAGCGCCAAGGTTGAGAGCGTCTTTGATGAAGCATATTTGAGGAGGCCATTGTTATTATTGAGAAGATCCATAGTTACATTAGAGCGCCAAGGTTGAGAGCGCCTTTGATGAAGCATATTTGAGGAGATCATTATTTATTATATTAGCACGGTGATGCCGACCGTTGCTGAGAGGATCCAGTGTTGATGTTGTATAGCGCTAATGGTTATGAGAAGTGGAGATGTGATTATAGTACTTCGTTGTTGTGAGTTATGTTTGACTATGTGTATTTCATACGAACGTATTGTGACAATAAATTATGTTAAATGTCACCTGTAGTTCCACGACTCGTACGTGCGTATCTGTGGCGTGTGAATGTATCCACGCACACTCACTGCAACATTTAACACGGTAGGAAAACAGTAGTTGTGACAGTAGTAACGCATGACCATAAATAGATTGGGTGGCGAAATCTAGGTCAACAAACAGATTGAATTCACTAACAGTATCTCGTGTGTAGCAGTGGTATGTTAGTCTTACAGAATTTGATATTTCGACATTCGCGTGATATAAGAATTACTGTTTTGCTCTGTGTGGGCGTAATGAACAGTTTGACCATTAAAGTAACACCCATCACCATTTATTCAATCTCCAAGACCAGTCATCAGTTATAATATTTAATAGTTCATCAGTAACTTTAAAACGAATCTCCCACATAGCAAAAACCTGTGCGGTTACACTCCACCTTGCCGAATATCAGCTACGTAAGTTAATTCCCTCTGAACATGTAACAATTCCAGGTAAGTCTCAGACTGACCGACCCTTGATTCTTCAAAGAAACTGTTAACGCCTGGCCTCTTGTTAACGCCTGGCCTGGCCCGCATTTTTCCCTGATCAAATAACGATTTCACCATATGCGCACTACGCTCTGTTTCACCGTGTTTAATTGCCAAACGGCTCACGTGTTAATTAAGTGAATCAGGCGTTCGTGTAGCAAAAATCTATATATGAGGTGGGGGGGGGGCGGAAAAGTGGACAGTTATTGCTGCGACTATTTCTATATGTGACAATGCTTATTCATCGCCCATGTTTCTGCACCATACAGAAATATATATATATATATATATATATATATGTATATATATATATATATATATATATATTATATATATATATATATATATATATATATATATATATATATATATATATATATATATATATATATATATATATATATATATATATATATATAAAACACTTTATGATTCTCAGTTTTAATTTGCAAGATAACTGTTTAGATCTCAGCACATGTTTCATGTTGTTGAATGTAGCTTTGGCCATTCCTATTCTCTTCTTGAATTCCGTTTTACATCTGCCATCTTCTGTTATTATATGACCAAGATATACGTAGCTCTTGACTTGTTCCAGGATTTTCCCATTTACGCTTATCTTTAATGTGGGTTTATCGTCTGTTTTCCTAATTATCATAGTGTTTGTTTTCTCAATAATAATGTCGAGTCCATATTCATGACTTATACGGTTCACTTGCTTCACTAGTTCTTGTAACTCTTGTTCGCTTTCAGCTAACAACACGGTATCATCTGCTTATATAAGGTTGTTTATTGACCTTCCACTGATGTTCAGTCCTGGTATTTCCTGTATCTGTTTGAAAATTTTTTCGGTGTATAGATTAAATAGGCAGGGGGACAGCACACAACCTTGTCTGACACCTCTTTTTATGTCTATGTATGGTGAATAATTCCTCCCAGATCTTACATTGGCAGTTTGCTCCCAATAATGGTTACTTCTTCTTCTTCTTCCTCGTTCGCCCTCAGACTTCCACATTTATGACTTTAATAAAGGCAACAGTCAACTCAAGGTTCCCGACATCTCCAAACAGTTTTTCGTTGACAGAAGTGGGTTGTTGCCATATGCTACCCCGTTCATTACTGTAGGTTGGGCAGTACTGCAGCAGGTGTTCGACTGTCATCGGGCTGGTACCGCAGGTGCAGAGATCTGTTGCACAAATTTTGTATTTGTGGTACAGATGGTATCTCAATCTGTTGTGTCCAGTGCGTAGTCGAAAAATGATGACCTGTTCTTTTCTGGATAGTTGATGATATGCGTCATTTTTCAAATGTCCCGGGTGCTCTCTTTCCCATTTGGACTTGAATATAGCCTTTATAGTGGTCTTTGCCGTTGCGTAAGTTGTCTCTATATCATTTTGCTGTAAGGCACCTCCTTCTTTAGCAAGTCTATCTGCCTCTTCATTTCCTGGTATGTTGCAATGGGCTGGTATCCACTGGATAGTGCACTTCTTGAAGCATTCGGCCAGTCTTTCAAGGGAGATTATCAGATCTTTCATCCTTTAGTTTGGTGGCTCTTCAGCGCTGATATTATTGAGAGGGCATCTGAAAAGATTACTATCTGTTTTTCTGCCTGTGCTTTGCATTCAATAAGAGTTTCAGCTGCCTGTTTCAGGGCTTCTGCTTCAGCACAGAAGTTGTTGCAGTATTTTCCAGTGGCAATTGCCATAGAGTGAATTCTATTCTTTAATTTTATGAGGATGCCGGCACCCCCATTTTCAACTGCATTTGTTGCCGAACCATCAGTATATGCATGTGTCCAAAGCTTCGCTGGAAATGTTTGGTCAATATACTTGGTTGCTATACACTTTCTTTGTGTTTCTGTCTGTGTTCCCTTACCTTCAATGCCTGGAATATCAGATTTTAACTCAGGAAAGCATCTTATTTTCCACAGTGGGAAGAAAGTCACCTGGAAAAGACAGGGTTACAAATGACATGCTTAAAGAGCTAGGGCCTAAGGCCAAGAAAGTACTCCTCAAGATTATGAACTATAGCTGGAAGCGTGGAATAGTACCACAAGCCTGGAAAGAAGCAACACTAGTTCCAATCCCCAAAAAGGACAAAGACCGAATGGACCCCAACAGCTACAGACCCATCAGCCTTCTAAGCTGCACGGGAAAGCTTATGGAGAGAGTGATCAATACCAGATTAAGCTGGCACCTCGAAGAAAAACAAATTTTACTGCACCAACAGGCAGGCTTCAGGCAACATAGGTCTACAGAGGACCAAGTCACCTACATTGCACAGGAAATCGAAGATGCTTTCCAAGAAAGAAAGCACACTTTAGCAGTCTGGGTAGATATGGAGAAAGCATTTGATAAAGTTTGGAAAGATGGGCTAAGAGTTAAAATGCTTAAATATGGAGTCTGTGGAAGAATGTATAACTGGATCAGCAACTATCTAACAAACAGAACAGCTAGAGTGCAGGTGCACGGGCAGTTAAGCAAAAAGACTACAATGGAACATGGAGTTCCACAGGGTGGGGTCCTTTCCCCAACACTCTTCCTCATATATATAAATGATATAACAGAAAACATCCACAAGAATGTCCACAACTCCCTCTACGCTGATGACCTGGCCATGTTGACTTCAGAACAATACATCTCCACAGCAAGAGTGCGCATGCAGGATTCACTGCTAGCCCTTGAAAGTTGGTCCAAAAAGTGGTTTATAATGGTTACTGAGTATTTTTATATCTTTTCCATCAATACCTATGTCTTCGATGCATTCAATTATTTTCTCATGATATACTCTGTCAAAAGCCTTCTTATAGTCAATGAAGCACACGTTCATACATTTTACGACCTCTGTATATTTTTCTGCTAATATTCTTAGGCAAAATATTGCCTCTCTTGTTCCACTGTTCCGTCTAAAACCAAACTGTTCTTCTTGGATTTCGCTGTCTACCTTACTTTTTATTCTCTCCTGTATGATTTTGAGCAGTATCTTAATTGCATGACTCATCAGGCTGATTGTTCAGAAGTCTGAACATTCAGTTGCATTTGGTTTTTTGGGCAATGTTATAAAAACTGATGTCTTCATGTCGTGTGGTATATATCCTTTATTCTATATATCGTTGCATAGATCATTGATTGTATCTATACCAAAGCTCTCCAGAGCTTCTATCATTTCAATTTTTATGTTATCCGTGCCTGCTGATTTTCCTTTTTGTATCATATGTATGGCATTCTCTACTTCTGATCTAAGAATGTTTGGGCCTTCATTAGAATCTGGTGATGGATTTTTACCTCTGTTGTCCTCGAATAGTTATCTTACGTATTCTGCCCATCTGTTTGATATGTCTTTCTCATCAAGTAATATTACACCATGTTTGTTATTGATACAGTTTCCTCCTTGTGCAAACCGCGACCTATTTGATAATTTCTTTATTTCTTCATGCAAATCTCTTGTCATGTGCTTTGCTTCCAAGTCTTCTATTTCCTTGCATTTTGTTTCTATCCACCGTTCTTTTGCTTGTCTACACATAGTATGTATGTCATTGTCTATTGTTTTATATTCTGGAGTGTTTTTTGCTTTCTTTCTGTCTGCTATTTTACTCAAGATGTCATCTGTCATCCAAATTTGATTTTTCTTAGGCTCTGTCGTGGTTGAGTAAAGTGTAGAGTATTTGTCAAGTTGGACAATAGTAGTGAAATGGACAAGGGATAGTGGACTGACAGAGTTATAGATTACACACACAGACAGGTGTAAATAGGAGATGGACTTGAGACAACCTGGAAGAAGATGTACCAAAATGATCTCTCTCTCCAAGCCTCAACTCACTTTTACTGTCTAAGCACCTCCTGCTCTCACTCTTTTCTCTTATCAATCATAGAGAGTATAGTAAAGAGCTAAAACAAGTTAATTATGGATGAAAGGGTCGGAAACAGCGCATTAATAAATGTGTAAACTTTATTAAAGAAGAAAAGCATGGAAAATAATGCATCTCATCATACACTGCATAAAATTACATCAATAATCAAAATATTCATCAATATTCATCAATAACCATCAATAACCACCATAATGCAAATGCACACCCACAAACACACACACCACCAACACTCATAAAACCTGTAGAACACAGAGAAATGAAATAACTGTCTGACAGTCTGTCCGTTTTCGTAGGACCAAGTACAATGCTTCCGACAGTGTCTTTTACGTAAAAATATACTCCATGGGGGATGGACTTGACCTGTATAAATCCACTGTAGTCGCTATTGTTGGTGGCACCCCTGATTTCGCGATGGGAGACTGGAAGACTGTCTATCTCCTGCTGACCAAATAAACGAACTGAGCGACAGTCCGTCCGCTTTCGTAGGACCAAATGGAATAGCTCCAATGCCTTTACGTAAAAATATATACTCCATGGGTAATGGAATTGACCTGTAAATCCAATGTAGGCGCTATCTTTGGTAACCACCAATTGCGTAAGGGGCTGGAAGACGTATTTATCTCCGGTTTACCAAATGAATAAACTGCGTGTCAGTCTGTCCGCTTTCGTGGGACCAAATGTGCCAGCTACAGAAAGTGTCTTTTACGTAAAAATATACTCCATGGGTGATGGACTTGACCTGTAAAAACTTTCTTGTTGGTGCTGACTTGGGTTACCCCTAATTGCGCGAGTTAGTCTGAAAGACGCTGTTTATCTTTGCTGGCCGCTCCTAAGTGCGAAGTTCTACATAAACCCAGAATTATACCAGACGAAGTTACTTGAGGATAAGGAGTCCCAGGCGCTCTTATCCGGCGCTATTGCTTGCTTGGCTGTAAATCCTGTTTAAACTGGTTTGGCTGTGGTTTGGCTGAGGGCCCCGTATAGGCACACAAAGTCGGGTGATATCAGATTCTACTATAGACATGCTGGGCGGTTTTGATTTTCTGGAAGCCGCAATGCTCTGGCTGGTAATCCAATAGGCGAGTAGAGAACTACTACTGCATTTGGTGATTCCAGATTTAGCGTTGGCTCGTTGCACTGCGTAAGCTTAACTTGGCGTTGACAAAAGGGATTTTGGTTCAGGAACGGGGTTGACGACTCGTGATTGCTAGCTGTATTCAGAATCCCTCTAGAACGAAGAGAACATGACGTTCCTCGCCTGATTGGAGTCTGCTCTAGCGATACGGTATCCCTGAAACTGAGACCCAAAAAAAGACACCCTTTACATCAAGCAACAACAAAATCAATCTAATGTTTTATAACCTAGTTATGCTCCGCTCCTTCCATTCTATCAAGTATAGCATGTGCCCGCATAGGCTTAATATCTTTTGCACACCCAGGTACCTGTCAGTAAATGTTCTGACAGCAAAAATCTACTCCTCTTCTTCCAACTAAACATACAGGAAACCTAACCTTGTAGTTACAGTTAAATGAATATGCTTATTCATCTTACAACAGTAAATGAATTACATAAACAGATTACAGCATGGGACATTATACAAATAAATCATATGTCCCCTTGGGGAAATATATTAACATTCCACAAAATGAGTACATAGAAAATGCAATGTTCTTGCTATAATAATACAGTTGTGGCTGAATCATAAGATATAATTATATCTATGCCTGGTGACTGCTTTCTGTGAAAGTTATAGACTAGTGCCTAGCCACACAAGTAAGCATAAAATGATTCTCCCTAGCCACTAGAAATATCTATCAAAAAGGAATAAGTGACTATCTCCTATAATTGAGTGTTAAGTGAATGATCCACACCTCTGACCTTATCTTGCAGAAATGACAGTTAATTTTGCTGACTCTTAACCCAATGGTAAGCATTGCATGAACTGATTCTACGCCTAGTATCTGTTATTGTAAGTTTAACATTTAACCCATGATAAACCATAACACTGACACCTGACTGTTTAAGCACCACTTAACTAAGGCCGTAGACAGCGCTACATTATCACTGAACTAAATTACTAGGAGAAGTCCTCAGAAATGAATTCAAGTCACTTTCCTATCAGATATATAAAAAGCTAACATGAATATATCATATTATAATTATAAGATTATCTATTCTCTTGTATGGGTGTGAGTGCTGGACACTCACTGCAGATACGGAGCGAAGGATTCAGGCTTTCGAGCATAAATGTTATAGAAGAATTTTGCGCATTTGCTATAAAGAGCACAAAACAAATGTCTATGTTAGAGAGAAGATAAACACATATGCAGGCCATCAAGAACCACTTTTGTCAATAGTGAAACGTCGAAAGCTTGCCTGGTTTGGGCATGTAACTTGTCATGACTCCCTTTCGAAAACGAACCTCCAGGGAACAGTCGAAGGTAAACGGAGAAGAGGAAGGCAAAGAAAATCCAGGGCTGATAACATCAAAGAATGGGCAGGACACGGTTTCTCCACACTTGTACGCATTGCTGAGAATAGAGAGCAGTGGAGGACCCTGTCTGCTGATGCTTCCACCATGGCACCCCTACGACCCATGACGGGTTATGGGTTGAGATGAGATGATGAATTATAAGATATGTCAACTCACCCCGAAAAATGACTAGAGATAGGCCTTAACATTTTAGTTCTGTGTTAGTCTGCCTTATCTCATGATGGTCCATCTCGGGCCAGGAATATATTCACGAATGTGTTAGTCTATTAACCCTTTCTACTCTTATAGTTTACAAATAAACACCTGGCATGGCTTGTTTCTACAGATGTATCGGTGTGATGCGTAATATTATGACCACTACTGCTGCGTTCTAAGGGGCAAAAACCCACAAAGGCTAACAGTGGGTTTTATCTCCCCCTGAAACAGATCAAACTCGTTACCCAGGCCTCAAAGGGTACCAGTCGCTCGTGATCAAAGACTTAGAGCGACCAGAGAAATTCCCCCTGGTCAGACGGACCACAGGTGCGTTTAGATAACATTACGTTACCGCTACGCTGACCGTTGAAGAATTTATAATTCTGAAGGCCAGCCAAACGTAAACAAACCGCTCGGGTGGGGTTTGAGAAGGTGAAAAATAGGGCCACGAAGGTTGGAAAGAAAATATAAAATGTCAAGGAAACCAAAACATTAGTTTATTAAAAAATATCGGACGAGATGGTAAAGTAAATTAATAGTCACGTGACAGGCTTCTTTTTAGGTAAATTTGCATTTCTGATTGTATGCTTGTTTTTAAGCATTCTCATTTTGTGGTTACTTTTTCTTCTGGGTTTTCTCTTCTATACTGCTCCATGCTTTCTGTCAGTAACTGTTGATATTTATTTTTGACGTCGATTAGATATTTTTGTTTTATATTTGGTTGTTTCAGTGCGGATATTTCTATCTGGGGTT